>JAWPHD010011471.1:0-83597 GCA_037043455.1 Cyrtodaria siliqua
TTCATTGTATTTTCAAGTCCTTGTTTGCAGTACAGTGCGGACCTACGATGCCTTTGCGTTCGGACGCTGTGGTTTCTATAGGACCCTATATATCATTTTTACTTATATTGCCTATTATTGATGCCTTGTTGGTTAGAAAATAGTTCATGGCGGGGATATTTTTATTTACACTGTCCCGTTTTATTGGAATGACAATAGGGTAAGTGTGAAGTTTGGTGCACCATAGCACCTGATTTAAATCCCCAGCAGCTTTTTTGCCACTAACCGTTCCAAGGCAATAGCCCTACTGTCAACCCTTTTGTGTTTGTGACGTCATATGCCTTTATTCGTTATTAACATTGCCATTCATGTTTGTCTTTTTGTGCGTTAGGGTTTACTGTGTTAGAACAATACAAGGCGATGTTTACAGTTCATGTTTGTTGGAATATATTGGCCACGGCTTCAACAAAATAAAATATAAAATGTGTAGTTAAATAAAAACATATACATGGACTTTATGAACCCTGGGTACAGCAGTTCACAAAGAAAAATGTACCTAATTGAAAGTTCTTGTGTTGAAAATGTCAAAATTCTTATTAACTACACAAAACGTTATTGCTGTGACTGCGAAAAACTGCCAAATGTCACGCAGTTTATGAAAAGCAAATTGTGACACGCCACACATGGGGGAAGCGGAACACAGCTTAGAAACTAGGCTAAAAATAATGTGGTTAAAATAAAAATATATAAATACGTTGCGTGGCCAACATAAACATATGTCAATATAAAACAAATAGAAACAACCTCAGATAGAGAAATTGACTGACGAAAATTTCTCGCCAAAACAAAAAGCACCTAAAGAGAAAAAAGCCTCAAGTAGAGACTGCCACACATACTCCTCAAATAGAGGAAATAGCTGACGCAAATGTCTCGACAATATAAAACAAACCGCCTCAAAATAGAGAAGGCACAAAAAGACAGTCTCAGATAGAGACTGAAACAGTATTACTAAACTCCTGTACACACCAATATTCACAATCCGATTGCCAGATTTTTTATTTCTTGTTTAAAACGGAAAGAAAACGTTGCAGTCCGCGACGTAGATTTTGCAAGAAAAATGTATTGCCTTGGTCAGACAAATGAACATTGTCAGAATAAAAGACTATGCTAATGGACCTTTGGAAACGGCCGAACACGACACATACAAAATATTGCAGTTTCGGTTTGACTGAGACTGATCATGAACGGTAGTGAAATATGCTAGCTACCGATCACGCCCTGTAGCCGTTTGACTCTGTTATTTCGGGTATTTTATATACCCACCTCCCAATTTAAAGCACTTCTGTGGCCGCCTTACTATTTACCCGAACTATCACACGTTCATCCCGCCAAACTAAACGTTGAAGAATTTGTGACCACGCAATAAAAACCCAGGTATTAATTATTTGCTTTCTTTCGAAATGTTCACCATGTTCACCATTTGGCTTCTTAAGTCTGCAGCCGGTACTTGTCCAATATCGTCAGCTCCACAGTGCAACACCAGTACTTAAGGTGGATCTTCAATAGTCAACAATAGCTTGAGCCTTTTGTCGCCCCGATACCATCTCAAACCGCTTTACCCCTGCCACCAAATACTGGCGTAGTGCGTGTATAATCCCAGGCTGATTCCTTCCAATGTTGATTGTTGGTAGCGGTGGGTAGCAACGATTACTTCCGATGACAAAGACAATAATCATATAAGTGGAATATCTTTTTTGTTTTTTAACATTTTATTTGAATATCAAGTGTACAAACATTTATATACTGTACATATATGGATGCATTATAGTCTACCTGCTCCTATAGTAAATTATAACTTCATTACATATATGGAATGGATTTAACTTCCTTCCAGTTGTAAATTAAAAACATTAGAACTATGTATCACAAACATTTTATACAGCTTATATCACAACATATTTAGACCTGCACTCCTCCTTGATTTAATTGTATTAGATTTGTATAAGGGGTACATATATGTTGAAAATAGTTCCATATCTCTGTAACTTTTCACTTGTTCTAAAAATATTGTATAGTTAGGTAGACATTTTCTCCGTTTGCAAGAATAGACATACTTCTTATAGATGAGCACACATAGATACAAAATATAACCAATATCTGATGAACATGGTGTGCCAAGAAAAATGGACTCTGGTTTTAATTCTATTAAAATATTGCATTTTTCATGTAAGTCACTAAACAACTTTATTAATATGTTCTTAGATGACTTACATTCATAAAATAAATGCAACAATGTTTCTTTGGAATTATTCAGACATTCCACATTTATATAATCTTTAATTTGTGAAAATAATTCGATGACTAATTATAAATTGTAAGGATTGAAGATATGAGTCATCTGTTATATGGAAAGGTTGCGTATATAGAATTTCCCATTCTTCACTAGTCAATGCGCATTCCAAATCTGTTTGCCATTTCATTTGAGAATTATTTGGAATTTCGACTACTGACTTAAAAAATTGAGGGTAGAATGTTTGATTTACCTTTTTAGCTGTTTTAAGTTTACTAACGTTTTTATATATTGGATTCTCGATCTTATTATTATTTCTCATGCATGCTTTCCAATCAGCTGGAATTGCACTAACTAATCCTGTATAAATTAAATAAGCAATGTTAATGTCATTATTTGTGGTAAAATGTTTAAAAGAAAAAAAATACAATTGTATTCAATAATGTCATTTATGAAAAATATATTTTTTCTACATAAGTCTTTATAAAATACCCTTCTGTTGTTAATTTTTATATTTGGGTTGTGAAAGAGTGGCTCCGATAGAATATCTTCTACTGTATTAACATCATTTTCCTGTATTAGCGCCCAAGACTGGAATTCATTTTCCCAAAAGCTATTCATTGCATTACCAACTTTTATGAGCCCTTCTTTATGAAAATGCCATACTCTGTATCCACCGTTTTTTTCTAAATCGTTTAAAATAAGCGTTTTCCACGGTGCGAATGTGTCACGGTCTAAAATCTAAGTGATTTAATGTGTGTGATCTTTAATCCACCTTCTTCAATAGTGTTCATCATTACATTACGTTTTATTTTATCTGGTTTACCTGACCACAGAAAATCGAACATCGCATTTTAAATGTCGCGATATACATGCTCGGTGGATCAGGCAAGACAGTGATACATTGAATGAGTATTGGCAGGGAAAGTGTTTTTAAAATCGTTGTTTTACATTAAGGATAAATTTCAAAACTACCAATCATTTATCAATTTTTTATTTTATCGAATTTACTATGAAAATTGTGAACCACATAGTTGTCGTTTTGCAAAATTGTATTTTATTCCTAAAACTTATAAAGAACCACTTTCATTCCATTTTACTAGTTTGCATTTATTCAATATGTCTTTACATCTTTTTTTATGTCCGATCCAAACAATTTCAGTTTTATCAAAGTTTGCTTTTAGTCCAGAACATAACGAGAATTTGTCAACAGTTTCTAGAGTAGCATTCAGTGACTTTACATAGTCGTCAAGAAAAAGGGACGAGTCATCTGCATATTGATTTATAAGGTATTCTGAACCGACTATTTTAATACCATTAATATCAGGATTATTTTTTGAAGCCGCACTTAAAATTTCGACACATATTATAAATAGATATGGCGATAAAGCGTCTCCCTGACGTACACCACGCTGTATGGAAAAATACCAGTATTTAATACACAACTTTCAATGTTATTGTACAAGGTTTTAAACCACTGAAGTATGGAATTCCCAAAATTGAAGAAACGTAATGCGTTTTCTATAAAACTCCTTTCAAGAGAATCGAAAGCCTTTTCAAAGTCTAATAAAACTAGAATACCCGATATATCTAATTCTTCACATTTCTCAGTAATGTCAAATATAAATCTAGTTGATTTTCCAATATTTCTACCTTTCAAAAATCCCGATTGACTTTCTGAAATAATGTTTGGAAGGATTGTCTTCAGGCGGCCTGCAATAGCTGCTGAAGCAATTTTAGTATCTACATTTAGTAACGAGATAGATCTCCAGTTTTTTAGGCAGACGCACTAATAATGCAGCAAAACCACGGCCTATAATAGCTTGCTTTCGGGACTACGGCGACGTTACGCTCATACTTACAAACGCAAACAGGCTCCGAAACACTAACATTGGCATCAACAGAGACTACCCTCCTGAGATTACGGCTGCTCGGTCAAAACTTTGGGCTCAATACAAACAGGCTAAACAACTTAATCCACGCGGATCCGTCATAATCGGCTTTCCAGCCAAACTCATCGTCAACAATAGAGTTGTGAGAGACGAATTCCTCGAATGGAAAGATATAATGAGCGGACAGAGAATCGGACCAGCATCCTACCCACAGCGAAAATACATCCGGTCACAATCAATGAAAGACATCTCCGAGAAATCAACCTCGGAAACTGAAATGGACGAATCCAAGTCTGTATAGACTCTGGGCCGGCCAGTAGTGGTGAAAGACCTGAAAAATAGGAAATAAAGGGGAAAGAACCCCGCGTGAGTGACAATAATTGTGAACAAAAAATCAAAATTGGACTACTTAATGTTTGTGGACTAATAAGAAAATCAAATTTTCCTGAATTTCAATGCCTAGTTCGTAATTATATGTTCTTTGTAACTGAAACCCACCTTGATAGGGATGATAATATTGATCTAAATAGCTATGCCTTAATTAGTAAACCCCGTAAACAGAAATACTACCGCAAATCGGGCGGAATAGGTCCTTTTGTAAGAAACGATATTTCTCCATATATTGAGTTAATTGAATCAGACTCGGAATATGTTCTGTGGCTGAAATTAGCCAAATCTATTTTAAATCAGACAGTGACGTAATCTTTGGCGTTATATATATCCCCCTCTCCCAGTCACGCTTCTTTAACAATGACGAGTTTGACCTTTTTAGAGTCCGAAATAACCTAAATGTGTTCAACGTTCCCAAACATATTTCTCGCCGGCGACTTCAATGCCCAAGTTTTAACATTGATAGACTATACGACAGTAGACACGTTTTTATCTGACCTCTTTGATTTTGATCAAGAAACACAAAACTTCTTTGATCAAAAGGCAGCCATGGAATCTCTAAATATTAAGCTTGAACGATCATCACATGATAAAAAAAAGAATAACCATGGGTATAAGCTCATCGATATATGCAAAAACAACAACTTGGTAATTCTAAATGGCAGAATTTGGAAAAAACAAAGAGGTAGGGGAAAAGACATTCCGTGGCCTCTCAGTAATTGACTACGTCATCTCCTTCCTATCTGCATATAGCATGCTATGTGATTCTGATATACGTCAATTAGTCGAACTTCACTCCGATGGTCACGCATTACTGTTTTTCTCTTTAGATGCATACATACCACAAAATCAGGACACGCAACATAACTGCCCCACACAACTATCATTTAAATGGGAACCTGCAAATGTTGACACTTTTTTTAAATAATCTGAGTTCAGAAGAATTATTAGACATTCAAGAACAGATAAGCACCACTCCACTCATCAGCAAGAATCAAGAATATTTCGATACTATAGTAAACAAAATAAATAATGTATTTTTAAACAGTGCAAAGGTTTCATTGACACAAAAATATATTATAAAACAAATGTAAATGCAAACAAAAAAAACCTGGTATGGCAATGAATTTAGACATGCTAAGAAAATGCATACTAAAGCAAGGAGGAGGTACTGCAAATACCCATCTGAAAATAATAAAATTGCAATGAAATCGACCTGTAAAAACTACAAAAATACTATGAATAAACACATTAACAAATATAATAAAAACAATGAAACTCGTCTTCGACAACTAAATAAACACAGTCCAAGAGAGTACTGGAAATACTTAAATAAACTCAAACGTACTAATAAACCTGTCGAGAGCCCGGATATACAACAATTATATGACTTCTTCAAAGACATTAATTCCAAAACAGAAAATGATGTTGATGACGAACTAGAATACCCAGCTATAAATGATAATGGAAACTGTCTTAATATGCCTATCACCCTAGAGGAAACTGAAAAAAGCATTGTCAAATTACATAACGCAAAATCCCCTGCAGCCGATATGATAATCAATGAATATATAAAATCAACTAAAGTACAAATGCTACCCATCTATGTCAAACTGTTCAATGATATTCTCGACACTGGCTGTATTCCTAGACAGTGGTTAGAAGGTATTATAAAAAAGTATGATAATGGACCTTTGGAAACGGCCGAGCACGACACATACGAAATGTTGCAGTCTCGGTTTGATTGAGTATTATAATACCAATATATAAGAACAAGGGCGATGTCAAAGAACCGAACAATTATAGGCCAATTACCCTCCTAAGTTGCCTTATCAAATTATTCACAGCGGTTCTTAATAATAGACTGTCATGCTTCTTGGATAATAATACTATTTTAAAAGAAACTCAAGCAGGCTTTAGACAAAAATACTCAACATTAGATCATATATTCACCCTCACTTCTATAATAGATCTCATAAGATTTCATAAAAAAAAATATTCACTTTATCTAAAGCGTTCGACTCAGTCTGGCGCATAGGTCTCTTCCGAAAACTTATCAAAAATGGTATAACAGGCAAGTTTTTTGGCGTAATAAAAAGCATGTATAATAACATTAAATCATGTGTTTCAAAAAATAATGAATTATCTCCCTTTTTTGACTGCGATCAAGGAGTAAGACAAGGGGAAACCCTATCCCCAATCTTATTCTCCATATATCTCAATTACTTAGAAGATTTAATGAGACGGGAAGAAGTGATATTTGGATTATGCAGAACAATCTTTGCCTTAAAAATGTGAGCAAAATAATAAAACTAACATTAATCGATCAATTTAAACAAAACTGGCACGAATCGTTACAAAACTCAAACAAAGGAAGGACTAAATTACTCAGCTTTCAAAGAAACTGTATCACTAGAATTTTTTTTTTTGAAACTTGACAAAGCGATGTTTATCCCTCTGGCAAAATTCCGCACTGGTAATCATCGCCTACCAATTGAAACTGGTCGATGGAACTCTGTAGACTATAATGAAAGAAAATGTACACTGTGTGATTATAATGATATTGGTGATGAATACCATTACCTTCTTGTCTGCAATCATTTCAATAATGAACGTAAAAAGTACATGAAAACATATTTTTATAAAAATCCAAACATTAAATATAAACAAATTATGAACACACAATCATTAAAAAGAACTGAAAGCACTAGCCCGCTTTGTCAATATTATTATAAAATATTTCTAAAAACATAGATAATATAAAAAATAAATACAAATATTGACCTTTATATATGGCCTAACATGTGCTGAATGGTGACCTTGAACACCAGACAAATAAACAATTATTATATGTGTAACATTATGTGTATATGTACATGTATGTATGTATGTATGTATGTATGTATGTATGTATTATATATATATATATATATCTATCTATATATATATATATATATATATATATATATATACATACATACATATATATCTATCTTAGTAGTGTGTTGTAATTATCTCCTTTTAATATACTTCAGTCTACTGAATTCACAGATCCGGCACCTTTTTTTGTCACTGTCGCAACACAGCTGTATGTGGTTGAACGCTTACATGTGACCCATGTTAATTCTTAATCAATTCAATATATTTCACGCACGCACGCACGCACGCACCACGCACGCACGCAAGCACGCACGATCGCACGCACACACACGTAAGCGCACGCGCACACACATACACATGTACACACGTACACACATACACAGTACACGTGAACACAAGAACACAGGTACACACATACACACACACACCAACACACGTATAGACGCGTACACACACGCACACACGCGCACACACACATACGCACGCGCGAGCACTCCCACGCGCAGTCGCTCACGAATGCGCACTCGTACGCGCACACGCACGCGCGCAGTCACGCGCACGCATACACGCAATCACGCAATCACGCACGCGCACACACACACACAAACAGACAGAGGTAAACACACGTAAACACACACATGTACACAAACACGCACGTACACGCACGTACATACACGTACACACATGTACAAATACACACGCAAACACATACACAGCTACACACGTACTCACATACACAGTACACGTGAACACAAGCACACACGTACACACGTACACGAACGCGCGCGCGCACACACGCATGCATGCGCACACACAAACACACAAACACACACACAGGTAAACACACGTAACACACGTAACACACACACACACACGCACGCACGCACGCACGCACGCACACACACACACACACATGCACTAGTACGCACACGCACGTACACGCACGCACGCACGCACGCACGCACGCATTTCGTATATACAAAGCCTAGATATGCCTCACCAAACATATATATTGGCATTTTGAGCGGACCGTAGCACCCCTGTCACCCATGCAGGCTGTCGACTCTCATGTAACTGCATCTCGTCCATGGCTGTTCCTTGCGCTGTTCCACGGCGGGCGGGACAAGAGAGACGACACCGATCTTGGTCCTCAGCACTACCAGGGTGAAAAGGCAAACAGTGTCGGTGTCCACAGGGAAGAGTTCAATCATATGCCGGCGATGTCTGTTTGTAGGGTTCGGTGGATGTGTACGGGGAGGGGGTAGGAGGGGAAAAGAGGATTCTACAGGATAACATTAAATTAACGAATACAAGATGACAGTAGTTAATATTATTTCACAATAACATAACAAAAAAGTTCGCATAAAAGAAATAACCCTTGCCCTATAACGTGCTCTCATGACAGATCCCGATACACGGCACCTCCCGGTTTACGTACCCATACGACGAACGAGTCTAGGGTAAGGAATCTTACTAAAAAGAAACAACTAACTCAGTGGCGCCGGGAGGGTTTGAACTAGCTTCATCCGGATTTCAAATTCAACCCCTATCCACTGGGCTTGGCTGATACGTTATTCTATTTGATCTGATTATCTACTCTCTGTGTATCTTGACTGTGAGGAAAGCCTTTCATTTATTTCTGGATCTCTTTCTCTTATGAACCTCGGCGGTGGCTTATTGTGCCTCGCACGCCGGAGGTTGTGGGTTTACACAATACTCCTGATAGCGCCCCCATATGCGGGAGGTTGTGGGTTTACACAATACTCCTGATAACGCCCCCGCATGCGGGAGGTTGTGGGTTTACACAACACTCCTGATAACGCCCCCGCATGCGGGAGGTTGTGGGTTTACACAATACTCCTTATAGCGCCCCCGTATGCGGGTGGTTGTGGGTACACACAATACTCCTAATAGCGCCCCCGTATGCGGGTGGTTGTGGGTATACACAATACTCCTGATAGCGCCCCCGCATGCCGGAGGTTGTGGGTTTACACAATACTCCTGATAGCGCCCCCGTATGCGGGTGGATGTGGGCTTACACAATACTCCTGATAGAACACTCGCATGCCGGAGGTTGTGGGTTTACACAATACTCCTGATAGCACCCTCGCATGCGGGAGGTTGTGGGTTAACACAATACTCCTGATAGCGCCCCCGTATGCGGGTGGTTGTGGATATACACAATACTCCTGATAGCGCCGCCGTATGCGGGTGGTTGTGGGTTTACATAATACTCCTGCTAGCACCCTCGCATGCGGGAGGTTGTGGGTATACACAATACTCCTGATAGCGCCCCCGCATGCGGGAGGTTGTGGGTTTACACAATACTCCTGACAGCGCTCCCGCATGCGGGAGGTTGTAGGTTTACACAATACTCCTGATAGCAACCCCGCATGCGGGAGGTTGTGGGTTTACAGAATACTCCTGATAGCACTCCCGCATGCGCGTGGTTGTGGTTTTACACAATACTCCTGATAGCACCCTCGCATGCGGGTGGTTGTGGGTTTATACAATACTCCTGATAGTGCCCCCGCATGCGGGAGGTTGTCGGTTTACACAATACTCCTGATAGCACCCCCGCATGCGGGAGGTTGTTGGTTTACACAATACTCCTGATAGCGCTCCCGTATGAGTGTGGTTGTGGATATACATAATACTACTGATAGCGCCCCCGTATGCGGGTGGTTGTGGGTTTACATAATACTCCTGCTAGCACCCTTGCATGCGGGAGGTTGTGGGTTTACACAATACTCCTGATAGCGCCCTCGCATGCGGGAGGTTGTGGGTATACTCAATACTCCTGATAGCGCCCCCGCATGCGGGAGGTTGTAGGTTTACACAATACTTTTGATAGCGCCCCCGCATGCGGGTGGTTGTGGGTATACACAATACTCCTGATAGCGCTCCCGCATGCGGGAGGTTGTGGGTTTACACAATACTCCTGATAGCGCCCCCGCATGCGGGAGGTTGTGGGTTTACACAATACTCCTGATAGCACCCTCGCATGCGAGAGGTTGTGGGTTTACACAATACTCCTGATAGCACCCTCGCATGCGGTAGGTTGTGGGTTTACACAATACTCCTGATAGCGTCCCCGCATGCGGGAGGTTGTGGGTATACACAATACTCCTGATAGCGCCCCGCATGCGGGAGTTTTAGGGTTTACACGATACTCCTGATAGCGCCCTTGCTTGACGTTTAGCTTATAAAGGACAATCACAGAGCTGGTCGGCCGGTGTCAGTATAATGTGACTGGCTGGTACATCATGTGTCTACGGCGTGGTATTCCAGTGTGGCAGCACTATACATTTGGGCATTCTATTGTTGAAAGCGACCTTTAACCCCAATCATATATACACACATACTTTCTCTCATGACAACCTTTTAGTGTTCGTTGAATAAGTAGCGAGTAAAATAAAACTGAAAAAAGGGTGTTGATAGAGGATAATATATACATACATATATATCGAGACTTTGTAAAACGTGTATAACATGATGTCGATAGTTTTCTTAAATTTGCTAAGATTTGAATATAATTGAATAAATGTAAAAAACAATGGTTCATGATAACCTTGGAATAAAGTAACGAGAAGACATGGTTACATTACTTAAAGAGTTAATTAAGAATAACTTTTTTTAAGTGTGAATAGGGCCAGGGGCATAGCTAAATGTACGCCGAGTGCGCAGCTGCGTACATATTGCCCGGCAGCAAAATAAGAAAATTCACACTACCTCATCAAAGCAGCCACCCACTCCCCATCCCCACCCCTCTACCCCCACAACACACAGGCATAAACTATTTCTCGTTTACTTTTTTAAAACCGCTCTAACTACGCCCCTGAGCGCTATATAGTTCCACCATGACAACGTAAAATAATGAGCAATCAATGTGTTTTAACACGCTATGCCAATCTCATTTTTAAAAACAGATTGGGCGTTTCATGTATTATCTCTCGTATATTCAGACACACCGGCACCGAAGTGATCAATATGCCCGTACATATGCTCACAATTAAGGACAAACTAACCTAATGAAAACCGGAAGTCAAATGTCGCTGACACTCGCTACACCCGTAGCGAAAACAATGTGAAATACCAGTTTTCGTATGCTATTTTGAGGCTTACAAATTCGTTTCTTTTCTGCGACAAGGACTATCACAACCTGATGTGATTTATAAACTTCGTAAGATTCTTGGTCATGACTTTCATACTATCTTTGGTAAACTTGTTAAAAAGTTTATGAAAAGAGGTTATGACCCTATCATTTTGCAACGTACTGCATGCTTGGTGGTGGACCCTTTTACAGTTCGCCACAGTGACTAAGCTTTCCTCTTTAATTGTACGATGACCGGACAGGCTGTGGACCCTATGATGACGCCTATCTAAAGCCCATTGGAACGGTGGCGCCTGATGTTTGTCTATGATCTTTCTTGTCGTGCCCTTAATGGTTTATTATCTTGTTGCTCTGGCTTCTGCCAAGTCACTGAGTACCTTCATTGTGGCTTTCTAGGCTATTGTTTTTTTGTATTATATTTACACGAGCATATTTGTGTTTTACTTGTATTGCCTATTGATGCTGCCTTGTTGGGTGGATATTAGATCATGGCGGGGATTTCTTTATTTACACTGTCCTGTTTTAATGGGATGACAGTAGGGTAAGTGTGAGGTTTGGTTCACCCTAGAACCGGTTTAAACCCACAGTGGCCTTTGTTGTCACTAACCGTTCCAATGCGGTAGCCCTTATTGTCAACCATTTTGTGTTTGTGATGTCGTTTGCATTTATTTATTACTTTTGCCTTCTCATTTGTCTGTTCGTGTGCTTGTTTTTGTGTTTCGTGGTTAACTGTCGTCCTTGAATGCTGCTTTCCCTGTCCGATATTTTTTATCTTTCTTTGTAGCTCGACTAGCACGGTAATAAATAGTTAAAACGTTCAATGGAATCTATTTCTAACTGCAAATGAATTGCTGAACTTTTTTTAATGATGTTTGAAGAGGCAAATATTCTTTAAAATGTAACTTCCTAGTGAGCAATCCCATACCATATTGACCAAGTACACAAATGATTGTAAGCGTTGTTTTATGTTTTCAAGATATGATCTATACACTGTTAAGTTACACAATATTCCTATTTTATTTCGGCTGTTTGAAGCTTTGCAATGTTGCATTAATTATCCCGTTTTAATATACAAAATATGGACATGTACCGATGAAGAATATTTGAATGTCGCCGCCATATTTACTCAAATTATCGGTTTCCGTCGTATAGGCTCCCATAGCCTGTTATATCTTATTAAATTCAGCAACACAAAGCTGACAACTGGTATACTTTTTTTAAATCACAGAATTCATTTTCAAAGGATATTCATCATTTCCGTCGACACTGAAAACAAATGCCTGCGTCAATAGTTGTTATACATCAGGTTCGATCTTGTTTTGATCATGTTTCATTTCAGTATTCAAAATTCCGTAGCAAACAAACCGGGACATAATGTGCAACATTACAGATTTCAATAAATGCAATAACTTTATATAACCATATAGCCTGTATTATGTATTATTTATAATAACTGTTGAAAACTGATATCAGTAAAACGTGTAATGTTTACATTTAAATACAATATTACAAATGGGAAAACACCAGGATTTTCGATTAATTTCATTTGAATGGGACATCTTGATATGTATATCTTGCGCTCATAAATAATTGTCATTGATATGCTTGCACTGATAGTTAATATGATATTTACATGTTTCAATATTCTTTAGAGAAAATGCTTATTTGTTCCAAAAGGTATGAGATTTGAAAATGTATATTGTTTAACTGCTTCTGTCATGATAGCTCTCGTACATTTGCTATCAGAAATTTCTGTTATGAGAATTTAATATACAAAATGCACTAAATATCTATAAAAATATTAGCCTCGGTCAGTCGGCCTGCTTCTGCTTTATTCGCTAGGATATGATATCAGAACCAATGCCTGGGGAAAAACGGAAGTTTGAAATCGATCCGATTTTTGAGATACTTCGATAGACCCTATCAGGCTTTCATCAAACGCATTTTCAAGAAAATTAAATATAGACATCTTACATTTCACACAGATATTGGTCAAAATCAAATACAGAAGCGGGGATATGGCTTTCTCCGACTGTTACTTGTTTATGACACGTGAGTTAAACATTTATTTTTTATATGTACCAAATTACGTCAGTGTGTCCATTGCATGGTATGCCAGCACAACTGCATCGATGAGATATACTTCCTCTGAAATATAAATGTATATCAGATCAATAGTTGGTACAAATCCTGTATCTCAACTTCTTTGAGCAAGATATAGACGAAGCTTTATCAGTGTGTTATTATGCATTGGACACGGAACACGTATATTTGGACACTATGACCTACTGGAATGCCAAGTGCAATTGTGTGGAAATAATATACTATATCTAATGTCTGAATGTTGTATATGCCTGCCAGAGGTATAATATATAGATTATAGTTATTATTTTTCTATTAAATGTGCCATTCTAGTTACAATTCTAAATATGTTCAGTCTTTCTGCATGAAGCTAACAAACTTTTGACTCACAATGTATGGCATAATGATTAATGATGAAAACATTCATTATGAAATTGATCTCCTGACAATGAATCAGATCGTTAAATAAACATTAACCCTTTATCTAGATGACTCTGTGGAAACGCAAACAACATTTGTTGATTTATTTCCATAAAATATTCAGTTAGCAAAGCCAGCGGATGTATGGCTCTTTTGTTCAGGTTGTTTGTAAAAAAATACATAATTAGCTCGATTACTGGACGCATATGAGAGTTTATTAAATCACCCAGGAATCTGCGTCGGCGTCCCAATTCACTTCGAGTTTTGCATGTAAGGTTTGTTGGTATAGCTATATTACTTACATTTCTAATCCTAGCTTAACCAACTGTTGGTCAAATACTCCCTTGGACCCCACAGAAACAAAGTAAGTATATTCCGTAAATTATTTAATTCCCCATTTTGCATCGAATTAAGCGTGAACGCTTTGTTTTCAGGTATATCACTTACATTTCTTATCAAAGCTTAACCAGATCTGGGCAAGGCTTTCTTTCTTATTGTATTATCGAGAGGGTTGCGTAGGTAATTGTGCCATCTATAAATCCTACCCTAGGGAACCCAATTTGTGACAGCCTGTTAGATGTGAATCAAAGACAGATAAAGGTTTGCATGTAAGCAGTTGTATATTTGTATACTTTTAAATTACTTTTCATAACCAAATGTTGGCATGTGACTCATTATGGCATAATCTAGATTTGTCAAAAGTAAGATAGGCTCAACTGAATCATGAGATCTATGGCTCAACTACACATAGTTTATGAATAAGTAATAATTTTGATATATTTAAATACCCAAGGAGTTGTTACTGATGGTATCATTCACACTCAGTTTCGTAGTTCAACCATATTTGAGCATATGTTCCTCTCACCAAATATAACCTCCTTACACCCACAACCAAACCAAATTTACATATATATTTTTCTGTGTTCTTTGTTTTATTCTTACACTAGATGTGCATAATGATCGACTTAGATACCATCATAAAATCACGCTTACCATCAACCAAATTATATAAAAGAAAAAGAAAAAGGTTCTCCTTCAAGATTCCACCAACACACACACACACACCCCCGCCTCCTTCGAAATAAAATATGAAAACAAACATTCATTTGGGAACGGGTGTGTTGCGTAAGACAGGTGCCTTTGTGAATTGATGTTGTTTTATTGTAAATGTACGAGGGATTTCCGAAAATTCGTCGAAACTTCAAAATTGAATTTATTTTCTAATATATCACACTAATTACTACTCAGTGTTGATAAACAACATCTTATGCTATCAAAATTCAATTGATAATAAAATATAAAATACTTACACATAGCAATAATTGCCATGGCAACTACTGTCATGGGTATCCGGCTCAGGTCCAATATGTTCGATTTAAAGCAAAATATATTTTCTAAAATCGTTGAAGTATTAATGTCGTATACAATTGTCATGTCGATATTTACACAAGCACTCGTCCCACAATTTAATTGAAGAAAAAAATGATGAACGTCTGTGACTGTTTTTTTTTTAAACAGAAAAACAGAAGCCAGACCAACTAGGTAATAAAAGTGTATGAGAGTGGACTTTTGGAAACGGCCGAACACGACATATACGAAATATTGCAATCTCGATTTGATTGAGAATGTTCATGAACGGTAGTGAAATATGCTAGGTACCGCTCACACCCTCTAGCCCCGAATTGAGCAGAACTCAATATTCATAAAATCAATAGTACAAAATAAAATCAATAGTACAAATAAACCTTCTAGAGTTGTGTACAGGATTGAAAACAAACATCTAACATTACATGGGAACAGAGGTTATGAAGCCTGCACAGACTAAATTAAAAGGCATATCAAAAGAACAAATACCTAGAAATCTGCAAATCAAGTACTCAGTGACGTGGCAAACGAAAATCTTTTCTAATATGTATATGAGTGATTTACAAACTGTTTGGCAAGTCTATATATTGTAATTGTCAAAATTGTCGTCAGTGAAAACACACTTTAGTATAGTTACTGACCAAAAATCTAGTTTCTCTAGCAAATGTCTTTTGAATAAGAGCAACCAGCTTGTCATTGATATGACTGTGTATATTAAGTACTTTTATATGAAAACTTGACGTTTATTTAATGTGTTATAGCTAATAGGCCGCTAGGGGTATAAACAAGATTATTGTAAGAACCGAACATCACAACCGAATTAAAAGGGCCAGTATTAATAAGGGAATCCCCGCCAGGCTATATCCTCTGACAAACTAGGCAGCATTAACAGGCAATATATGTTAACAATGAAGATGGTCATAATACAATAGAAAAGCTAGAAAGTCACATAGTAAGTACTCAATGACTTGACAGTCTTGAGCGACACCTTAAGACAAGACAATATTTAAGACAAACATTAAACTTTAACTTTCTCTTGTAGGATTTAGGTTGTCGTCATTGTAGGGTCCACAATATGTCGGGTTATCGTAAAACGAAATAGAAACCTTCGGATTTAAAATCAAATGGCTACCAGTCGACATATAGCTATTTTACTTTTGTGTTGACGGAATTACTGTGTACAAATAAGTTATTATGTCATTCAATATCTAAATGGTGGTTATATAGCGAAAAGGGTATGAGAGTGGACCTTTGGAAACGGCCGAACACGACATATACGAAATATTGCAGTCTCGGTTTGATTAAGACTGTTCATGAACGGTAGTGAAGTATGCTAGCTACCGCTCACGCCCTATAGCCCCGGGTTGAGCAGAACTCAATATTCATGAAATCAATAGTACAAAATGTTAACCATCCCGAAGATGGCATGCATATGGCGGATAAATCAAATATATAATGTTATCTAAACATTACGTAGTTGACGATATACCTTCTTCTACAAGAATAACATAAGAAACGTCTCTGCCTTGAAATACCCTTTGTACCATGAAGACTAGTAAGTGCAATCTGTTCGCCTGCTTAAGATTAAAACAACATAGAATGATACACGTTTGAATTCACACAATTTACATAGTTTTACTGTGATCGTTAAATTAATTACTAAATAGTGCACGTGTTTTGAATGAGAAACATCTAGCTATGCCAATATAATACAAATGTCGATAATTGTTAAATTAATAATATGTTTTTCTATTGTGCGTCGTTATTTTGACATGCAGTGAAAAGAATAAATAAAAGGTTTCAATTGTATTCCCAACGACTGTGTTTTATTGCTGGAGCGTGAGCTTCAGATCTGCAACATCTGGTATCTCAGTAAATAGCATTAAATAAACACTCTTAACAACAAGGACTCGCTGTACTGCCATGTGCTTAAAACGAATGAATGAAATTAAGATCAGAACAATGACTAAGTATATAAAAGCAAGGACGCAATGAACGGAAATGTACTTAACACGTGGATGATTCTGGAATCAATACAACTGTTAATATAACACATCTACTCACTAAATCGACCTGTGCATAAAACATAGATACGTATATCTCTATATCTCGTATATCTTCTGTCAAAAAAAAGACCTAGCATCATATCGCCACACACACAAACTGACTGCACTGGCAAGTACCTAGAACATATATCTTGTATCAAAGTAAGGCCTAAGTATTCAACATCCTCAACAAGGACGAACTGTAATGTCAAGTCTCTAAACCCTGGGTTATAATGGTATCTAAGTAGATACTAGATATGTAATCTCCACAGCAAGTAGTAACATTTGAGAAACTTGGTCAAATATTGTTCTATATAAACATTAACGATTGTTCAACAAAAAATAAATTAAAACAGCGATAGAGCTTCTTCATCTTGCAAACTGCGAATAAATACTTCATACAAGATGGTCGTGACTGGCAGTATGTCAAACCGTCGGATGGGAAGGGTATAACTAAAAATAGGCTAACGTTGTTAATTATTTTTACTGAACCATAGGGTTCGTGATAGGAGTTGCACCTTATATTAACTCACATAAACAGACAAAGTAAAACAGTCTGCACCTGATAGGTGATTCCCTGGAAGCAACAAATACAAACAAAAGAGAAAAGTAGCAGACTCGTTTTTTAGTCTTTTCATGGGAAGTAATAAAAGATGTAACACCTGTCACACCTAGCATCAGTTTAAGTGGTATTCTACTTTTAAAGATTGAGTTTGAAGATCCCAAAGGACTGGTAAGTCATGTCACTACTGATTTGTAATGTGGCGACATTTTACAGGCATCACACCGCATGAAACAAACGCTAGTGTGAATGCCAAGAAATACAGAAGTCTTGTTCCTAACAACCACAGCTGTCTTTCCACCCAGAAAAAATAAAAATATGTCAGAGTTGTACATGTACATACAATTGTATATACAATTTTTATTTTTGCACATCAATGTTGCTTTTGCACAGCATGAACTTAAAAATATATACGTTTGATCATATTATAATTACCGTATGTAAATTGTAATTATTCAAACATGTACATATTCCGAGGAAGGCCAGCAGAGCTTATGGGATGCCGAATTGTTCGTCGTCCGTCCGTCCGTCGTCCGTCGTTAAATTTTGTCTCGTTAAGACAATAGGGCCTACCAGATTGTTAATATCAATGAAAGCTCGGACAAGGTGGAAAACCAGCAATATCGAACCAGTAACAACGGAGTTATGGCCCTTGATTTAGTTAAAAATGCTATGTTTTGCCTCGTTAAGACGACAGGGCCTTTATTTTTCATCCGATATTTACCAAACTTTACCAGATTGTTAATATTTTAGAAATCTCAGAAAAAGACGAAAACTAGTCAGATGTTCCAGTAACAGCGGAGTTATGGCCCTGGATTGAATTAAAAATGCTATATTTTGCCTCGTTAAGACGATAGGGTCTTTATTTTTCATCCGGTCTTTACGGAACTTTACCAGATTGTTAATATCAATAAAAGTTCGGAAATATTTGAAAATCAGCAAGATCAAACCAATAACAGCGGAGTTATGGCCCCTGATTTTGTTTAAAATGCTATATTTTGCCTCGTTAAGATGATAAGGCCTTCAATTTTCATCCGATCTTTTCCAAACGTTAAGAGATTATTTATATCAATAGAAGTTCCGACAAGTTCGAAAACCAGCTATATCGGACCTGGAACACTAGAGTTATTTGCCCTTGAAATGTTGAAATATGCCATTTTCAGCCTTGTGAACACTCTTACGCCTTCATTTTGTTTTCGATCTTTCCCAACCTTGGCCAGATTGTTGATGTCAATGAAAGCTCTAACGAGTTTGAGAACCAGCCAGATCGAACTAGTAATACCGGAGTTATGGCCCTTTTTCAATATTTGGTAATGTACACTGCAAACTCAAGGGTCGTGGGTTCAAATCTCACTGGAGGCATATATATCTTTTTTTCATATGAAACCTTGGTTGATGGGCTCAATTTGTTAAATATTAGGATTTGTTTTGATTTTGTTGATTTGATTTTGTTTTGATTTTTTATTATTTTTGATATTTTTTTCTCATACGAAACCTTGGTATTGTGAGCTTAGGGACCCTTGTTGCATCAGGTTTACATAGAGTTATAGGGAAAAACTTCAAAAATCTTCTTCTCTGAAACTACAAGAGATAAAAGGTTTAATATTTTTTATTTATTATCAGCTTTTGGATCCTCTACCAAGTTTGTTCAAATGGTGAACCTGGGGTCAAATTTGGTCTCTCCCAGTGCATTGAAACATTATTTACAGTCAAAAGTCAGATTTTTAAGAGTACATGTAGCCGGAACTCAGCTACAGCGAATTGTCGGTTTTAGGGAAGTTTTTTTGTCCAGCTCCTTAATATATACTTTAATCATAATTAATACACATTTATCAATCAGCTATAAGTACTGCATTTTATTAAATCATAATCAAAGCGTCTACAATGTACATTAATGAGACGCATCACGCACAAACCAGTATTAAGGCTTCAAGGCTGTCTGATCGGGATAAACCGTCTCCGCTATAATTAACAATGACTGAAAAAATGGCAAACAGTGTGGACCCCTGATCAGAATAGCGTATTTTGGAAACTCGATTGTATATGCCTCTTTGTATGGCGTGTGATTTGTTGCAATATTATTTCAAATATATGCCTATTTGTATTAGAAAAAGTCATATTTGTTTCGTTATATGGTTATAAAAACGAGTCGTCAGGTATGGAACCATTGTTTATAGACAAATTGTTGGTATCCCTATGGGTACGAACTGTGCACCACTTGTCGCAGATTTGTTTTTATTTTGCTATGAAAGAGATTTCATGTTGAGTCTTTCACCAGATACCCAGACAGGTGTTATTGAAGCCTTTAATGACACCTCTCGGTATGTGGATGACATATTGAACATTGACAATCCTTTCTTTCCATCTATGGTTAATACTATTTATCCTAAAGAACTTCAGCTTAACAAAGCTAATATATCTGATAATAAAGATTATTTTCTTGATTTAGATCTCTCGATTGAAAATGGTGAAATAATTAGCAAAGTCTATGACAAGAGAGAGATGATTTTAATTTAGACATTGTTAATTACCCCCACTTGGATGAGGATGTTCCCCGAGCAACTTCTTATGTGGTGTATGCGTCTCAACTTATTCGTTTTTCAAGAGCTTGTACTCGAGTTGAGGACTTTAATATCCGTAATCTTTGTATAACTAAAAAGCTACTCAATCAGGGTTACCGTTACCATAAACTTCGTAAAACCTTTGCAAAATTTTATTATCGTAACCCTGATCTTCTTTCCAAATACAAAAGTAATTTAAGGACTCTTCTGCGACAAGGACTATCACAACCTGACTTCTATGGTGATGTGATTTATAAACTTCGTAAGATTCTTGGTCATGATCACTTTCATACTATCTTTGGTAAACTTGTTAAAAAGTTTATCAAAAGAGGTTATGACCCTATCATTTTGCAACGTACTGCATGCTTGGTGGTGGACCCTTTTACAGTTCGCCACTATGCTTTCCTCTTTAATTGTACGATGACCGGACAGGTTGTGGACCCAATGATGACGCCTACCTAAAGCCCATTGGGACGGTGGCGTTTGATGTTTGTCTATGATCTTTCTTGTCGTGCCCTTAATGGTTTATTCCCTTGTTGCTCTGGCTTCTGCCAAGTCATTGAGTACCTTCATTGTGGGTTTCTAGGCTATTGTTTTTTTTGTATTATATTTACACGAGCATATTTGTGTTTTACTTGTATTGCCTATTGATGCTGCCTTGTTGGTTAGAGATTAGATCATGGCGGGGATTTCTTTATTTACACTGTCCTGTTTTAATGGGATGACAGTAGGGTAAGTGTGAGGTTTGGTGCACCATAGAAACGGTTTAAATCCCCAGTTTCCTTCTTTGCCTCTGACCGTTCCAAGGTGGTAGCCCTATTGTCAACCCTTTTGTGTTTGTGATGTCGTTTGCATTTATTTTTACTTCTGCCTTCTTGTTTGTCTGTTTGGATGTTTGTTTCTGTGTTTTGTGGTTGACTGTCCTCCTTGAATGCTACTTTCCCTGTCCGGTCTTTTTATATTTCTTGTAACTGTCGACCTTGTGCGCAAAACCAAAAGTACCAAACGATAGTCCGCCGGTAACCCTACAACGCCTACTAGGTGTAGACCCATTTCTTATATATATAGAGTAGTGATCTTTAGTCGGACCAGATATTGAGTCGGACGATTTTTCCCGATTTGGTACTGTTTTTAAGTTGCCACAAACGCATATGAACTGCAAACAATAGCAACAGGGAACCAGTTTGATGTTCATTGTAACCACTGGAACCCAGCAAGAGCTTGATATACAATATTGCTTGTTTCCTGTATGATTTTAAAGGTGGTATATGAAAACCTGTTTTTCCTTGATATAGAGTCGGACAGTGTGTCCAACTTACAATCGAATCGAATGAGCTCGTATACCGTCATGTAGTTTCATCAAGTGTCACATGTTTGATGAAATTAACATACAAATTAAAAGAAAACAGAATGATCATCCGTTTGTACCATCAAATAAAGTCATCAAATTGACTCGTTCTTCTATATTCTCACAAAAACACAGTGTCCGACGCATGATCAAAATAGTTCGACCCCAGATCATTCATGGGGTAGGGTACTATTTTGCCTTAAAACATGCTGTTTCTACATGTAAAACACATGTAAACAAGTAGGATACTCACAAGAGATACTGCCATATTGATTTAAACAGAAACCAGACTGAATTTTGATGTGATGTTGTATATCTGTGTCGTTATTTACAAAAGTTGTCCGACTTTCGATCACTTTACCCTATTATGACTGGTTTTAAAATGAATTTAAATAAACAGCTAGATTCACTGTAAAAAATAAACCTCCCATACTGGTTGAAGTGCCACAAGACTAAATGAAAAAGATGCGCTTGACATTTTCATTTAATACAATTTCGTGATTATCTGAAAATAATTTTCTGTTTTAGAATTATGAGTACCGATTGTCTCAATATTTCTGAAAATACATTTTGGAAACAATGTTTTTTTTATTGGTAATAAAACTGATATAAAAGTAACGTTTTCATAATTGCAGAGCTTCACTGACTTAACTGGAATAAATGTGTCAAGCACATATCGTGTTGTCAGACCATGTATATACAGTTTTAATTCAATATCTTCAAAGCTGTAATAAAATTAAATTAGTTTTCTCCTTAAGATTGCATATGCTGAATATAGTAATTCTGACAAAGTGCAAGGCAAATAACTCTTCACGGAATTCAGTGAGTCACTCCAAAATTGTGTCACGCACATTTACACATCATGTTGATCATGAACACAAACGTGCAATACAATATCTCGAAAAGTGTAGAAGTAGTTAGCTCCACAAGAAGCAACAGACCGATAGCACACCGCAGTGACTCCTATAAACCCATTCTCAAACCTCATTTGCAAGGGTATAAAGATAAAGATGTATAAAATGTGATGTAGCCTTTTGATCTATACTAGCATTGCCCTCGGCATATTTAAATCGCAACATTGCTCTCAAAGTTGCCACTGCCACTGGCTTTGAATAAGGCTCGTGCACATGCTCAAATTTCAGGTTGACGGAGCAGGCTCAATACCTGATGAGTCTCTAGACCTAATAAACATGAACATTAATGAAATCATTAAAGTAAAATGTGTTTCTGGCATAATAATGGATTGAAAGTTATAAATATTTTGAATATGACTATGCAGGTATAATTTTCAAATATAGCAAAATGATATATACGGTCCTATAGAAACCACAGCGTCCGAACGCAATGGCATCGTAGGTCCGCACTGTACTGCAAACAAGGACTTGAAACTACAACGAAAGAGACAAAAAACAACAGAAAGGGTGGTGAAGACAGGGTTACCGACTTGGAACGGTCAGTAGGCAAAAAGGCCTGCTGGTTATCTTGAATCAATTTTAAATGCGCACAATCCTCGCTATTATCCTGTCTTCAGCGCCCAAACAGACAAGACATTTATTATATACTTCCCAGTGAAAGAGTGGACTGTATGGTTAAAATAAACCTTATATTATCATTGTTTATATTTTCACGGAAAAATGGAACTACTTTTTTCTACATTTGCTTATAACAGTCATAATTCGTGTCAACGTTTAGAACTATATTCTATGCGCACTAAATATATGTAAATCAACACATGCGCTGGCATCACTATATTTATCTGCCGGAACTGTCGGAACGAAACGTATTATCTGTTTGAAACAGTTTGGTAATGTTGCATGATAAAAAGTACATACTAAATAGAATATGTGTTGGTTTGTCGTGAATATAGGATTTATTTTCATCTCGAAGTGAGAAAACTTATATTTTCACTCGTTCTAAAGCACTCGTGAAAATATGTTTTCATTTAAAATCACTCCTGAAAATATAAGTTTTCTCACTTCTCGATGAAAATAAATCATATATTCACTCCAAACCAACAACTATCCTCTATATCTTGGTTGCAGGGCTTTACCTTTTGGGTCTTTGTTTAAAGGTAATAAAAAAAAATCCGCGGATTTAATCGTCTACTAAAAGCCCTTTGAAAGCTTTATTGCAAAACCCGACTCTAAACAGTTTAAAACAATTGACAATAATTTAATTAAAACATAATCATCATCATATAACAAGAGTCAGTCATAAATGTTTTTGCTAGTGTGCTATTAATGACTCGATGCCATTCTCACTGAACTTCTTTTAACAGGAACATGTTGCTGCTTGTAAATGATAATGTTCATAAAAAACTTGAATGTAAAATTTGAATGTTAATTAATAAAGTGTATAAAGCAGGTCAAGGTCATTTGTATTGACCTGTTTGGTTAGGACAATATTGCTGTCATATAGATGTATGTATGTATGAAGTTTCAAAACTGTATTGCTTTTAGTACCTGAGAAATTGACTTAATGGCATCATCCCAGAAATATAGCTCACGGTCATATATAACCCATGCACTTCCCAAGACACAACTCAACCATGTCAATTTTTTAAACCGAAGATATAGGTTATAGATATTACCAAAGTTTGAAAGATCTGTTAAGTGAAGTTTGAAAATATATAGTGTTCCTGAGGAAATGATCTAAAGGTATGAATGACCAAGTTATCTGCCGTTTGCTTCGTGAGTGAAGGTCACAACAACGATTTTGCCAACTGGTGTATCGTTTTGAAAAGGCAAAAGTGGGATAGAATTAACTATATAACAAAAAGGTTATAGCAAAAACCTTCAAAGTTCATGATCTTGAGAGTAGGCATTTTGATGCTGGTCAACACACCAACTCATGGTGGTGAACATATCTGTAAAATTAATATTATTAGAATCCAACGATAAATAAAGAATCTATAGACAGGACACCATGATGTTACTGGCAGCGCGGACCGAGAACCATGATGAATCGCGACCATTTGAGATTTGATATTACTGAAATTATACTGTCATGTTATTTTGTTTTAATTAAATAATACATTTTGTTTCGTCTGTTTTATAATTATCACACATCCTTCACCGGTCTCTCAGGTTTACTCATTTAAGCATGGTCATTTGTATTAGATTGGTTGTAGTTGTCGGATGTCGTAATAAGAATGCATCCGATGAGTATAGCCAACCTATGACTATTTATGAGTAGACTTAAAAAAAAATTGTTGTCTCTGTAAGGTTTGAAATATCCATCTTGTTAAGGTTCCATGAATGTAATATCCTGACACAATTATGGCATTTAGCGAGGGTGATGAATATAGAGGGACCCCGCAGTATATTAAAAGTTCGATAAAGAAATATTGAGAAATGAAGTTACAGCCAACGATAAGTTTTCGTGAAGCAAAAGGAGTATTTAACCTATATAATGACCTTCAGTGTGACCTTGATCTTTACATTTAGTATGGTCATGTTGAAGTGGTCATGGTGAGTATATAATAAAAGTCTGATGAAGAAATATCGAGAAATAAAAAGGTTATAGGCAACGTTATGTTTTCAGGACGGACGATCCGTATGTATCGCCTTTTTCGCGAAAAAATGTGATCATCTATTACTTGCATCATTTACAACATTTGCTTCTATGACAGTAGTGGGGGCTGATGGGGATATCAGTAGATCCTATGAAAAAATTAATACAATATTAAAAGTTGTAATTATGTATTCTTAAAGTAGCAATATTGTCAAAAATCAAAAATAAAACTGATACTTAAATGTTTCCATAGAAACTAATGTAATGTAATTAATTAAAATAATGCCATGTAGCCATGAATTTGATACCAATGTATACCAATGCGTTTTAATTACTTTTTAATTGTGTGATTGCAACAACTTTACCTATGCTTCGAATGGACGAGCTAGCTGAAAACAGTGTAAAATAATTATTTTTAAATGCTATTGTGGCTTAACTACACATATATAACTGTAGAATTGTACAATAAATTAAGTCAGATTAATATGGTTAAATTATATAGCATTCAAATTTAACAAGAGGACCGCCTGCGGGTGCCAACGCTCATATGTTGCTTGTCTGAGGATAAATGAGCCAACTTTAAATAAACATCGAAGGTTGACATGGAAGATTGGGATCGCCAAATGTGTAGGTACGGTACTGATGTGTAGAGACTGTTACCTAATGTCACCAAGGTCATGGTCAAGGTCAAGGTCATGGTGATAAACAAAGGTGTAAACACGTTTAAAAGCAATACTTCTGATACTATAATATAAAAGTGGACTGAAATACCATACTAACTAAGTTGACAAAGGGGCATAAATATGCATGTTAGAGTTACGGCACTTACCCTGGTAGTTCCACTTATGATGATAAACAAGTGTGTGAAGTTTCAAAGCAATAGGTCTTATACTTTAGAAGTTATGGGCCAAGATTAAAGTTTTGAGACAACAATGACGCCGACCTCTATCAAGCTATTTCAAAACAGCCGAGCTAATAATAAATTATTACTTATAAAGCATTTATATATATAACTCTCCTTAATATTATAATTAACTAACATAATGAACAGCAATTGTTCCTGCGCTATTACTGGGTTGTGGTGGGTGTATCAGTAGATCCTATTGAAAAACAGACAATGAAACCTATATAAAATCCTCTAAACGCTAGTGTTTTAGTAATTGATATAAAAGATGTAGGCCTGGTGTTTTTTTTAAGTTATGAGAAATAACGAATATATACATACATTGTGGCCTGCTTATTTGTTGATAGACAACATCATATACAAAGAAACAGCATCCAAGTAACTTCTCCAATAAAATTGCGAGGTATCAGTTGGGACACAAACGTAAAACTGTAAAGACAGGTCTTCAGAGAAGTTGGCCAACGAGAGGACATACGTTATAATGTTCACACTAAATACATACCAGCGGAGTACCAGCAGGAACAAATTCGCAAGAAGCCTGTTCAGCTATGGCATCCACTTCATCTTCATCATTAGAGTAGCAGTTAGTCTGGAAATATAAGCATACTTCATGTTTTCTTTTAAATCCTCATAACTGGCGACTGTTTTGTATACGTGTTACAAAATGCATGTTTGTATGCGGGTTCGGTTGATGGTGTTATGTAAAGGCTAAATTACCTGTTTAACTTTTATGACTACCTTATCATATACTATATAATCCCTGGGTCACTTTTTTACCCATGGGACTTCTTTGATTGGTTTTGGTTGCAGCACATTTTAGGTTATGTATGACTGACAGTTTTTTGAGGAGGCAGACCTTATTTTTGGGTAGAATAATAGCCATTCGCAAGAATCTATACTTTCTCACTGAAAAGTCTAGCTCCGATTGTGATTCAAACTCATAACGGTGAGAGTCGATATGGTGTCTTGACCAAAAAACTGTATTTGAACAAATTTGATCGCAATACTATCTAAAAATAAATATACCATTTAAATACTATTATAAACCATTCTCTAATATTAACCTCAATGAATATTAGGTGAAATAAATATATAAATCAAAGTTGTCTTACTCGACTCCTATTTCTGTTGTTATTTCTCGACAACGTAAGTGTTCTTCTGCCTCTCTGCAAATGAAGAAAGACGGCAGCTTGTGTTAGTGCGCAGAGGATATTGTTTAACGTCCCATCAACATATTATAGGTTACATAGAGCTTCCCCAGAGAGAGGGAAAGGAAACATTGGATTCCCACCTACTCTTTAATACTTATATTCATGTAGTTCTTTTACAATTGGTGGATATGCGGGACATCGGGTTACGTCCACCTACAACAAGAGTCGAAGGATTTCCGTCATGAACTATTCCCTAACCATCAAGACAGCATTAATAGGCAATATACGTAAAACATAAATATGCCCCTGTATTTATAAATACAAAAATTGCCGAAAAGATAAGGTAACAGAATGTGTTATTAAATGAGTTTCTTTGAGATAAAAGATAAATGAATTAGAAATAATAGTATACCCCACGTATGTCTCTTGCCAAAACGAAATAAAGGTTACATTGCGAGATATTTTAGGTAAACATCCATCATTCTGTTGTACTGACCATTTGTTTTACTCTTATTATTCTTAGCACAATGACCAGTTACACTTAACTAAGTTTCTGCAAATCAGCATTTCATACAGAAGAATTGAATTTTAATAATAAAACATAATGCAGACTTACACTTGTGGGAGTTTGATTTGCAGTTGTGTCCATAACGATAACGTCGTCAGCTTCCTGAAATTGAAGTAAGTGAAAAAAGAGGTAAAACAATAGTAACTGAGTTACCAATGTCACCGGCCTAGGACTTTTCCTTTGTTTTGGAGTATAAAAAGAGATAGTTTTAAAAGTAGGCAGGTTATTCATAGTTCTTCCTTTTGTAGTTACATTGGGACTGCTAAAACTTTGAATCTTTTCACCTTAGATGTGCATCTGCAACAAGCACCTGATTTTTGCAAATGAAAAAACTTCTGATTGTGGTGTGAATATTCCACGAAATACTTTTAGTGCTTTTATCGTTATGGCTTAGACATGAATTTCACTCATTTAACTTTGGCCTCCATATATGACCTTGACCTCTAAGATACACACACTTTTGTTGCACACAACACACCTTCTCATTGTGGTTTATATTTGCATGAATATCCCTTCTGTACCTTAATTTATGGCCAATACATGAATTTGACTCATTTGACCTCAGTGTGATTTTGACTTTTGAGCTACGTGTATGCATATACGTGCCATACTCTTGCAGGCAAAACACCTACTCATTGTGGTTACAATTTGTGTTAAGTTTCGTGGTATTCATTCACTACTTTCGATGTGTTGGCATTGAACTTTCAATTGCACTATCTGTGTTTCACTCATACAAAAAGGCGAATGGACGGACAGACAGCCAGTGCTATTACTATTCGCCTACTTTTGCGGGCATAAAAATATGATATCTGTAGGGTTATTGTTCGTATAAAATAAATCATCATGAGAGGAAATGCTTCATGCAAATAAGATCACTAGGTCTGACGTATGCAGAGAAAAATATTTCTCTGATGGCTCACCATAGGCGAGAGGTAACATAAGCGTGGTATCTGACTTTAATAGGTCATAATTTTATTATAAAGCAATGGTGCAGCTTCTATGGTGCAATTCTTATTATACGATTTAATCAGAATTTCGCTTTCTATTTACCTCTGCACAATAATTTTAAGAATTGTATTTCAGTTAAGGTTGCTAACCACACTTTGTATTCTTTTTAAAGAAAACAACTTGTCATATTTTCCAGAAAATAAATTTGCTATAAGCAGAAAGGTGCATCAAAATTGATTAAACACATACTTACATCTATGACTGGAGTAGAATCTGAAGTACCAGGCACTGCGAAAGATGTCTCATCACCGGTATTGGATACCTAAAAAATGTGTGTATAGAGATTTCTGAAACCTGTGCCTGTCATATTTTCATATACTAAAAACGGATCTCTTGTACCCAGTCGTTACCTGGTGTAGCCCTTTGTAACCAAGTATCCATTTCAGTTTTTTTACTAAAATCAATCAATTAGAGGCAGTCCGTACCCTGACTGCAAACAAAACTGTACTGTGAGAAAAAGTGTGTAACTGTTGTACCTGGATACAAAAAAAAAAGAACTGTGTGGAAACATTTGTAGTTTTAGGCATTATATGGTTTATTTAATTCTGCCATCCGGCTTTGGAGACACTAGCATGCAAAAATAATTCAAAATCCAAAGGCTCTTAACTTTTCCAAGTTATGAAACCTGTATGTAAAGTTGTAAATAATTTAATTTTTTATTGAAACGTGTAGAGTTTTAAGTTGTTGTGTTTGCAGCCTTGATAACATTCTAGTGTAGTAAGTCTTTGAATGGAACAGCAATGCCTAGAATGAAGTGGTCTTTGAAGTACACAGGCGTTATTATAACAAACGGTTATTGAGAAAAAGCCCAGACAAGAATTTTCTACGAACGGACAAGCCGATTCTAGTATACTCGCCTGCAAACTTCGGGTTGCGGGGAATATAATTATAACATAAGTTTTTAGAGAAATAGCCCAGACAATAATTTTCTATTTGCATACCAAGTATGAAATGCAATAAAAAAAACAAAGGGCCATAACTCAGTTGAAAATTATTGAACCGCAACATCATGACAATATGCACATCTCCACTGATACTTCCTAGCTAGTTTCTCTAAATTCTACCAAGGGGTTTTAGAAAAATAGTCCTGCAAGAATTTTGCATTATATATATATATTAGAAATACAAAGGGCCATAACTCAGTAGAAAATAATCAAACCGCATGATAGTATGCGCATCTGCATTTGATATTGATACTTCATAGCAAGATTCGCGAAATTCTAACAAGGATTTTTAGAGGAATATCCTGAACAAGAATTGTGTATTTATATATTTATAAAAAAACATTTAAAGGGTTATAACTCAGTGAAAAATTATCGGACTGGAACGCCATGATTGTATGCGCATCTCCACTTGATACTGATACTTTCTACTAAGTTTCGAGAAATTCTAAGAAGGAGTTATTGAGTAATAGCCTGTAAAAGAATTGCGTCTACGGACAGACGGGCAAGCCGCTTCCAATATACCCCACCCCACTGCAAACTTCATTCTGTGAGGGTACAGTTACGAATCAACAGTTTTGACTGTTGACCGGCTTGGTATAAATCATGTTATAAAACAGTTATTGAATGATATTGCTGGTCAATAGTAAAACTATTTGCCCTCGGTGCATGTAAGGGTCATGTGAACTATTGACCTCGGCCTTCGGCCTTGGGCAATAGTTCACATGATTCTTCCATGCACATCAGGCAATAGTTACACTATTGACCGACAAGTCATTCAATAACTGTATAATGTTCTCACTAAATACAAACCAGCGGAGTACTAGCAGGAATATACACCTCTTCAGCGATATCTGGCAGCTCATCTACGTCAAACTGAAGTGAAAGCATACCATGTGTTTTCCTTGTAATTGGTGTAAATTGTTTTGCAAGCATGTAACTTTTCTTTTTGTAATTGTGCAAAAATATTTTCCTTCGCCATCATCTTCACATCATGCGAATTTAAACGCAAGATTTTGGTCCCTATTTATATACGGTGTTAAATATATACATAAGCAAATCAAAGGGTCGCGACCCATGTAACAATAATGAAATCAGAAGTCTTTTTCTTGGCTTACATCTTCAAATCATACTTCCGCAGCATGAAACATATTAAAACAATCTGCCTTAAAGAAGAGTTATTACAAAATATTAGGATGAATGCCAAACAGACAGACAGACAAGCTCAAACCAGCATGACCCCCTTCAACTTTCTTTCTTTGGGGCGGGGGTGGGAGCATTAAATAATTCGGAACACTACATGTTATAAGTAATTTTGGTAGAAGCTCAAAATCAATACCACTTACTAGATTTGGACAAGACAAGAAGTCGCCACAAATTTTAATTTTACAGATCTATTTTGTATCTGTTGTGTCCATAAAGGGTATGCTGATATTTACTGTGTAAAGCAATATTCCTGTGATGTTTCACGAATGTTCATCCAGTAATCGTAGAGGTATAGGTGGCATGACAAATAGTTTCAGGACAGACAGCCGATAAACCAGAGTTAAAATAAGAACTAACCTCAGCCTCAAATGGACGAACGTACAAAGCTGACCTCTTAAGCACTTGCTTAAGCTCTTTTACCGTCTGTACTGCAGGTAGGCACTCTAACTGCCTTCCTGTCTGCACACTTGAACAGCGTAACAGTTCGAATTTTACCAGTACATCGAAGAACTCTTTTATTTTTAGGTTTAACTCGTGTAACGTTGCTGAACGTTTTATTGTAATCCTTTCTTTTTTCGATGTTGGCACTGAAATTCAGGTTCATTATAAATATTAAACGTAGTTTAACTAGGGTTAGTCATTACATATTTACATTTCTAATGTATACCCTCTAATACACTCGTGTATAACTAGAAACATTCAGAATCTTTTACGAACTCTTAACTAAATTAAAATCATTCATTTGCTCTTTCATCAAATGGCTGCATGCATGTTTAAATAAAACGTGATATAAATAACTAACACTAATTGTAAGAAGACAACAGATCTCGCCTAGTGAGGCAAAGTCAAAAGCAGAGGCAAATAGAAGTGGGGGAGAGAATGATGAGTAGGTCAGTTTGGTGTGGGTATGGAGTGTAAGAGTGTGATGCGTAAGTGCAGCTTCATTGTGAAAAAACAACGATTTAAGTTTTTTCTAAGTTTGACCTTTCTCAAAGCTTAGAAAGGTTAAAGTTGTTCTAAGTATGCAATTGACCTTGGCGAAAAATCAATCTGACCATTGGGAAGGTCACTGGTTTTGTATTTGAAAGACCTTACCATAGACAACCTACATACCAAATATAAAAGCCATATCTCAAAGGGTTTAAAGGTTAACCAAAAGGTTCAAGTGTTTCTAAGTATGACCTTGACGCAAGGTCAAACTCAAACTGAGACAAGCTACATACCAAATATGAAAGCCATCCCTCAAAGGGTTGAAAAGTTGAAGGGTCTTAGAAAAACTTAAACCTGCTGTATACAGACGCTGCCGACGCTGGGGTCATGGCAATAGCTCCCCAGACTTTCGTCACAGTGAGCTAAATGAGAATACTTTTTGTATTAACAGATTTTATTTCATCGATACATTAGCAAACTTGATATTTTCATGAAGCATGAGTGAAATATGTCTTTAAGAGATTTTGATGAAACAAAACTTCCCTACCATCATGACCATCGAGTGAAGGATTTCCACATAATCGAACTCAGGTGTTAAATAATCTCTTACATAGTCAGGATATATTTCTTCATAAATACATGCATCAATCATTCACTGATAGATAGAAATGTAATAAAATCTGTAATTCATGACAAAAAAAATAAATGTTTATTTATGTCTTACAAACAACGTTGGGAGAAGGCTCGTTGACCCAATCAACATGACCAAATTAAATGAAAATCCAGTAATTAATAACCTGTGTCTCCCATTTTCCTTTTTGTTCGTACATTGACCGACCCACTGCAAATCAAAGTAACGTCTACGTGACATTCGTTATTCGACTGTTTTCTAGGAACTGCTACCCTTGGATTTAGACAAAGTGATTGAAACTGTAAAATAAGTTAAGAGAAATCATGTAAATTTTTATTTTTATAATAGTCCTTTCCTTTCCTTTCCAACATGAAATGACCATAGCGCTTTGGATGTAGCACACTCACTGCAGCACAATAAGTGTCGGCGAGGGGCAGTCGCATAATGGTAAAAAATGGCATTTTCACTAATCCAGTGTGATAATTCTGGTTTGTATCACATTGTTGATCTATTTGTGACATGTTTTAGGCGTTGTCATGTTAAAATTGTGAGTTTTGATTATTTTTTGGCTATATGGAAATTGGTGACTTTGTATCCAATTTTTTGGCTTCTCAATGTTTATGTTTTTAAATGCAGCATTCAAAATGAGACATTATTTCTTAGAAGATACATGACCCCCATTTTTCTGTTTTTGTCAGCAAATGCCTCAGTTGTGATGACAATGTAAGTTATTATTTTTTAAAACTGGTCCTAGATGTGAATGACATTGAATTTTAAATTTATAACATACAGAACTCAATGGAAAAACAAGAAACCTGTTGCAAAGCAGCATTAAAACAACTAGACTGAATTGTTTTGATTAGGCCTCGCTTCACAGAATTGTTTTGATTAGCCTCGATTCAACTTGCGTTTGCATCGCTTTTTATGACAACGTTCAGACTCAGTTCAGTTTTACTGGATGGTTAATTTGCCATAAAACATCAAGAATGTCAAAGACGCCGCAAAATATCAAAAACAGATTGAAAGCTTTAGAGTTCTTACCGTCGGCAAGCTTGAAACATTCTAAGCTAATGGGCATGTTACACCTTTGGGAACAAGTTGTAAACAGGCCGTTGAGGAAAAGAGTAATTTAGATTAATAGGTACAACATCCGACTATTACAATTTCTCATACTTCCCCAGAACAATAGTTCACTGGAATGCACTAACCCCAGATATCCCCAATATCTACCAATATACAGTAGAGCTGTTCAACAAAGTGGAATGTATCTAATCCCTGCAACCTTTCTAATTGTTTTTTGTTAATATTTAAAACTTTAATACTATTATATACGTTTATATATTTATTCTACAAACATCGTTACATGTCTTTGTCAGATAGACATGCGCCATTCCTGGGTCCGTAGGAGGGGTTTGGAATTATTGTTTATATTGTATCCTTTCTCCATCAGGAGCTAGATCAGGTACCATGGGCACAGTGTGGTGGAACGCGAAAGTACCCTCAGGTAAACTATTGAGTAAGTTACTGTGAAACGTAGGAGTGGTGAAAGACACAGGGCTGGTATGTATTTAATGTTTTCCTTTGTTTCTGAAACATTTAACTTGCTTCTAGCGAAAACCGCATGAAAATTGAAGGTAAGCTGGACATGTTTCACTACTTTTTGTGAAGCACAGTTTGAAGTGTACTTTGGTCATTTTGACCTCAGAATTCAAAAAGAAGGTGTTAACTTTCAGTTTGCAAAATATTTTGCAAAAAAAAGCAGGTCAGCGAATCATCTAAGGCTCATTTTTGTGTTGCACTGGGCATGACTGATACTACATTGTGTGTGTTATATGGCCAGCATAGTCAGGATTGGATATTTTCGGGTAGGTATTTATTAACAACTCTATGTAAAAATAATGGTGGTCTAGGTTCATCTATTTCCCTATGTGAGCTATCCTCTGCCTTTTGAAGAGCTAAAACGGTGTACAAATAAAATCACCCCAAGCTAAAAATCATAGTCATAACAGGCCCAACCTAAATACTAAATAAATCGGTATAGTGTGTCAACATCTCAACAAAATGAATATAAGTATAAATAAACTGTTTATCAGAAATCAGTGACCGTTTCGATTTATTTTTAGAACATTCTGTAAATTTTAGCCCGCGGAAAATATAAACAATCATAATACAGTTACAGCTGTCGTACCCAGTGTATCTAATGCTAGGTTCCTACTATCACGATTCGCGGCACGATTGAAATCGTGGTCTTAATCGAGGACTAATCGTGGTGATCCTATCAGATCCTATCAGATCTTGAGGTCAGTCGTGGCAATCTTGTTAATCGTAGACAATTTTTGAACGGTTCAAAATTTTTCTACGATCAACACGATCAATTGTCAATCGGGATCATCGTATCAGATCGTATTGCATCGTAACAAAGCGCGACAGATCGCATCTAATCGTGCTTCCAAATCGTGGTGATCGGGATCGATCTTAGACAAGACAAACACCACGCTCTGTTGAGATGTGTTGCGATCTCCCATGATCTGTCACGATCTGTTACGCTCTGTCGGGTCCCATTGCTCAAGACCTGACACGAATGACTCACGAGCAGATAGGAGTTGATACGAGAAGATGCAAGTAAATGCGAGTAGATACGAGTAGTTACGTTTTTACACGAACGCTCACGATCTGTTACGATCTGTTACGATCTTCCTCTCTGGCGATAATGTAAGTATACAGTAATACTGCAAATGCCACGTTGTCATCATCCGCAACTCCTGCCATTATCAATGATTGAGGGTTGTAGTGTTCACTCTGTAAAAGTTCAAGAAACAATGAAGTCCATGGTCAGTCGGGCTGTATATATACCCGTCGGGGTCCAGTCGTAGCTCAAATCGTGATCACCCTCGATCATGATCGTGAAAGACATCGCGACCACTATCGTATCCTATCGTAACCGAGCGCATCGGTTCGTGATGAACGTATCGGAACGTATCGGAACGTACCAGATCGTCCCAATTCGGGGAACCCGATCGTGATGATCGTGTCAGATCGAGACCCAATCGTGGACTTGATCGAAACAATCCTATCGGAACGTATGTGATCGTATCTGAACGGGGGATCAGACCGTGACAGATCGTGACACCTGAAATTGACAAATCGTGACCAGATCGCATCCGAGCGCGACAAATCGTATCAGAACGTATCGACTCGCATCACCTCGTATCCAAACCTGAAATTTCAGAGAAGTTCCACGATCAGCTACGAATGGCCAATCGTGGCGTTCGTAACGGATCGCACGACAGTGGGAACCTAGCATAACCCTATTACTTACGCATCAGTAAACCTGCTGATTGCAGTGCTCTTGGTGAAATTAGCAGCTGCTGGTCTATTGATGTCGAATTCCAACCAAATTAGCATGGTCCATTTTGGAATCGGAGCATAGAAACAAGAGGTGCTTGGTTAAACTATTGAACCAATGAAATTGATGTTCTTATGTTACGCGTAACTAACTTAATTAACCAATGACACAAGTTTCTTATGTTACGCGTTACTTAAGCAGCCAATGAAATGAGTTTCTTATGTTACGCGTAACTTAAGCAGCCAATGCAATTATATTCTTATGTTACGCGTAATTTAAGCAACCAGTGAAGCGTTGTTCTTAAGTAACGCGTAACATAATAAACTCATTTCATTGGCTGCTTAAGTTACGCGTAACATAAGCAGCCAATGGAAATATGTTAAGTGTAATTACGCGTAACTTAAGCCTATGTTACGCGTAATATAAGGAGCTCTTTCCATTGGCTGCTTAAGTAACGCGTAACATAATTTGGTTACGCATAACATCTTCAGCGTTATGACCCTGATGGCTAACCATACTCGTGACCGAGAAATTGAAGACGGAGCGTTGTAAACCGTGTCGAATCTCACTGAGCACTGCGGGTTCGAATCTCACTGCTGCGGGTTCGAATCCCACTGGGAGCTCGACTTGTAAGTGAGGAAGTATTACTTTTAACAGACGTAGCAAGATTCATAATCTAACTTTATTCAGTAATACAAAATACCATTTGGTCCATGAGCATACTTTTTAACATAACACATTTACATAATTATAGTCCATGACAATATTTGTGCAGGCCCGGGCCTTTTGGCCTAAATGCAGCTACACGCCCGTAATTGAGATGGATCAGCGTATAAACTTATTACAATGCAGGGCTATTAATCAAATTTCGCTACACCTCAACAGCAAAAACCCACCCACAAAAACCCACAACATATTCAAGGAAATGTGGTGACATACTTTTGGTCAAGCTTCTGTTTTGTATTGGTATGAGACAGTTTTAGGTCAAATATAGGTTCTTTGTTGACATGGCTTTTGTGTTTAATGGACACAAGGCAATTTGTATTTAATGGACACAAGGCAATCTACATTGTATAACGCACATTACAATTCGCACCGCGATTTATTTATCCAGTACCAGTTTGACTTGAAACCTGCTTGCATATAATTAAGTATAATTTTGGGTTTTCAATTTTGCTTTTTTTTTATCCTACGTTAGATCTTAATATTTTATTGAGGGATTATAATAAACAGTTTGAAATATCCAAAAACAATTTGCTTTATGATGTTCTTATAATTAATATTAATGATTGAAGAAATGCAAGTTATGTAGAAAAACTGACTGGACGCAGCGATTGTTAAAACAGTCAAGATTGCCGTATGTCCCTTTAATAAAGAGAGTAAGCGTACACATACTCCGAATGTAAGGACAAAGGGAATGCGTATGCTTAGAAACACCGTTTTGATTCATAAAATAGTTTTCAGACAATGTTAATGGTGCGAGATGACATGTGTGCAGGTCATCGAAACCGCTCGCATACGTCCATCAGTCATGATATTCAAGTCCTAGTCAACTTCATGCACAATGACACCTGCGGTCAAAAAACATGTTTTACGAAAATTTATATCAAAATACCACACATTCATAATATGAAGTGTAATAATTTTCTATGGAGTATATACTAGTCCAAATTCATAAATACCCACGTAAGAATATGTCACCAATTTTGTCATTGTTGTGTGTATTTCTTGATAAACTGTATTCTGGAGAATAAAGTATCACAAAACGATATTAAATCGTCTGCTCTGATTGTATGAATACATTTTAAAGCTTTCAGGTCGATGTGTGTTCTTCGAAATAAACTATAACAATTATACCACTGGGTGCTTAGGAATTTTGTTAAGTATATCTATCAGACAATGTATCATCATCTTTTTGTGGTGCATTCGGGGTCAGATAAAAAACCGGTGATTTTACGACAACCGGATTATTTACGACATCTTCATACGAAGGTGGTGGAGACATGTACACGCCTTGGGAAATTGATTTTGCTGCTGTTGCTCTGCCAACTGCTGTTGCAACAGTATTTGCTGCTGAACAAGAGAATTTGACTTCTCAGCTGTTCGGTCTGTAATGTGATTTTATTGGACGTTGCATCTTGTCACGTACCATTCCAAAATATGCACCATTTGTACACACCAATCTTAAAGTTAATAAATTCATCACTGACATTAAAATGCAACACACTAATATCACGATTGATAAAATTATGTTCTGTTCCTCGTATTCGTCTATAGCATTGTCTTTGATATTGTCGAAAATGTTATCATTCGATACATATCCGTATATTCCCAGGAACATCATACCCACCAAACAACCAATAAATGTCAACACGGCCAAGCATCCCTGGCCAATTATCTGAAATGAAAACATCGTTATCGTAGCTATGGCTATATCGTGTAATGCTACATTATTTTGTCGGCTACACTATAGCTTTTCAGTACAAAGCCAAAATTACTACTCAAACGACCATACTTATTTCTGAAAAGTATCAAAACATACGCATTACATGTACGTTCTAAATATGCTTCATGAAGATCTGAATACACGTTCCTTTATACATTTATTTCAACAAACCAGTGGCCATCTTAAGTGTTGGATCAACACAAATGTCTATTACATGTCAAGACAATCATAATGACAAAACTCCTGTTTTGTTAAGTTCTAGAAGAATAGTGATCAGACACAACTTTATAGGTTTTGTTTATTTCAGACATGGCGGTCATTTTGGAATTTACAGAATTTGAATTCATTAGAATCAACAAAATATTAAACGAATTTAGATTGTCGTTAAAGTTTAATGAAATTTTGTCCTTTACCTTTTGGGAATGTTACTTTGAGAAAAACAATGACAAATACAAAAGCTAAAAAAACAAACAGACGGACGCTGAAGGAGCCATATACTATATACTTTGACACGTTTATTTAAAGGTGGAGTTAAGTAGCATTGTCCGTCCTTGCCTTCGCTGTTCTCACAGTTTTATTATTGAGACGAATAAACGTTGATGAAACTTAACGTGGAGGGGCCCGAGACACCTGTCTCTTTTAGATAGGGAGTTGATTGAGTTAAACGTCAGGCTTTGTTAGACTAAGCATAACTAATCTTTGCATTATAAACTCATGTACTGATTTATACAGTTTGAAATTGACAGGTTCAATCGTTCATAAATTACGGAGAAATAGTTTATGAAAAGTGGCATAACTCTGAAATGGATAATTGATAACGAGGAACTGTACAATGTTTCATGACCACAGGTCCATATGTATGACTTCCCTCTGCTTATCATATGTATGACTTCCTTCTGCTTACCATATCCATATGTATGACTTCCCTCTGCTTACCATATCCATATGTATGAATTTCCTCTGTTTACCATATGTATGACTTCCTTCTGCTTACCATATCCATATGTATGACTTCCCTCTGCTTACCATACGTATGACTTCCCTCTGCTTACCATATCCATATGTATGACTTCCTTCTGCTTACCATATCCATATGTATGACTTCCCTCTGCTTACCATATCCCTATGTATGACTCCCCTCTGCTAATCATATCCATATGTATGACTTCCCTCTGCTTACCATATCCATATGTATGACTTCCCTCTGCTTACCATATCCATATGTATGACTTGCCTCTGCTTATCATATCAATATGTATGACTTCCCTCTGCTTATCATATTCATATGTATGACTTCCCTCTGCTTACCATATTCATTTGTATGACTTCCCTCTGCTTGCCATATCCATATGTATGTCTTCCTTCTGCTTGCCATATCCGTATGTATGACATTCCTCTGCTTACCATATTCATATGTATGACTTCCTTCTGCTTACCATATGTATGACTTCCTTCTGCTTACCATATGTATGAATTCCCTCTGCTTACCATATCCATATGTATGACTTCCCTCTGCATATCATATCCATATGTATGACTTCCCTCATCTTACATATGTATGACTTCCCTCTGCTTATCATATCCATATGTATGACTTTCCTCTGCTTACCATATCCATATGTATGATTTCCCTCTGCTTACCATATCCATATGTATGACTTCCCTCTGCTTACCATATCCATATGTTTGACTTCCCTCTGCTTACCATATCCATATGTATGACTTCCCTCCGCTTACCATATCCATATGTATGACTTCCCACTGCTTACCATATCCATAAGTATGACTTCCCTCTGCTTACCATATCCATATGTACGATTTCCTCTGCTTACCATATCCATATGTATGACTTCCCTCTGCTTACCATATTCATATGTATGACTTCCTTCTGCTTACCATATCCATATGTATGACTTTCCTCTGCTTACCATATCCATATGTATGATTCCCTTCTGCTTACCATATGTATGACTTCCCTCCGCTTACCATATCCATATATATGACTTCCCTCTGCTTACCATATCCATATGTATGACTTTCCTCTGCATATCATATCCATATGTATGACTTCCCTCTGCTTACCATATCCATATGTATGACTTCCTTCTGCTTACCATATGTATGACTTCCTTCTGCTTACCATATGTATGAATTCCCTCTGCTTACCATATCCATATGTATGACTTCCCTCTGCATATCATATCCATATGTATAACTTCCCTCTGCTTACATATGTATGACTTCCCTCTGCTTACCATATGTATGAATTCCCTCTGCTTACCATATCCATATGTATGACTTCCCTCTGCTTACATATGTATGACTTCCTTCTGCTTACCATATGTATGAATTCCCTCTGCTTACCATATCCATATGTATGACTTCCCGCTGCATATCATATCCATATGTATGACTTCCCACTGCTTACCATATCCATATGTATGACTTCATTCTGCTTACCATATGTATGATTCCTCCTGCTTACCATATGTATGAATTCCCTCTGCTTACCATATCCATATGTATGACTTCCCTCTGCATATCATATCCATATGTATAACTTCCCTCTGCTTACATATGTATGACTTCCCTCTGCTTACCATATGTATGAATTCCCTCTGCTTACCATATCCATATGTATGACTTCCCTCTGCTTACATATGTATGACTTCCTTCTGCTTACCATATGTATGAATACCCTCTGCTTACCATATCCATATGTATGACTTCCCTCTGCATATCATATCCATATGTATAACTTCCCTCTGCTTACATATGTATGACTTCCCTCTGCTTATCATATCCATATGTATGACTTTTCTCTGCTTACCATATCCATATGTATGACTTCCCTCTGCTTACCATATCCATATGTATGACTTTCCTCTGCTTACCATATCCATATGTATGATTTCCTTCTGCTTACCATATGTATGACTTCCCTCTGCTTACCATATCCATATATATGACTTCCCTCTGCTTACCATATCTATATGTATGACTTCCCTCTGCATATCATATCCATATGTATGACTTCCTTTTGCATATCATATCCATATGTATGACTTCCCTCTGCTTACCATATCCATATGTATGACTTCCCTCTGCTTACCATATCCATATATATGACTTTCCTCTGCTTACCATATCCATATATATGACTTCCTCTGCTTACCATATCCATATATATGACTTCCCTCTGCTTACCATATGTATGACTTCCCTCTGCTTACCATATCCATATTTATGCCTTCCCTATGCTTACCATATCCATATGTATGACTTCCCCCTGCTTACCATATCCATATGTATGACTTCCCTCTGCTTATCATATCCATATGTATGACTTTCCTCTGCTTATCATATCCATATATATGTATAACTTCCCTCTGCTTACCATATCCATATGTATGACTTCCCTCTGCTTATCATATACATATGTATGACTTCCTTCTGCTTACCATATCTATATGTTTGACTTCCCTCTGCTTATCATATCCACATGTATGACTTCCCTCTGATTACCTTATCCATATGTATGACTTCCATCTGCTTACCATATCCATATGTATGACTTCCTGTTTACCATATCCATATGTATGACTTCCTTCTGCCCACCATATGTATGACTTCCTTCTGCTTACACTATGTATGACTTCCCTCTGCCTACCATATTCATATGTATGACTTCCCTCTGCTTATCATATCCGTATGACTTTGTATGACTTCCCTCTGCTTACCATATGTTTGACTTCCCTCTGCTTACCATATACTTATGTATGACTTCCCTCAGCTTACCATATGTATGATTTCCCTCATCTTACCATATCTATATGTGTGACTTCCCTCTGCTTACCATATGTATGACTTCCCTCATCTTACCATATCTATATGTATGACTTCCCTCTGCTTACCATATGTATGACCTCCCTCTGCTTACCATATACATATGTATGACTTCCCTCTGCTTACCATATTGATGACTTCCCTCTGCTTACCATATACATATGTATGACTTCCCTCAGCTTACCATATGTATGACTTCCCTCATCTTACCATATCTATATGTATGACTTCCCTCTGTTTGTCATATCTATGACTTCCCTCTGTTACCATATCCATATGTATGACTTCCCTCTGCTTACCATATGTATGACTTCCCTCTGCTTACCATATCCATATGTATGACTTTCTTCTGCTTACCATATGCGTATGACTTTGTATGGCTTCCCTCTGCTTACCATATGTTTGACTTCCCTCTGCTTACCATATACATATGTATGACCTCCATCAGCTTACCATATGTACGACTTCCCTCATCTTACCATATCTATATGTATGACTTCCCTCGGCTTACCATATGTATGACTTCCCTCATCTTACCATATCTATATGTATGACTTCCCTCTGCTTACCATATGTATGACTTCCCTCTGCTTACCATATGTATGACTTCCCTCTGCTTGGTATCATCGGACTGTGAGACAGAGCCTTTCACTACTATCTGCCTACACAGCAGGGCATGTACCAGCGCCTATACATGAAGACACGAATCTGTAATTATAGGTTATTAGTTTTGTATTTGGGATATATGCACGAGTTCTTCCGCGTATTAATAGTTCGCGACTTATGTATACGCAGACAAACTCGCGCATATATCCCAATACAAATATAATAACCGTTTATGGCATACGTATTTCTAATTGAAAGTTTGAACATACTTCTTTTACATCGACTGCGAAATACGTTCTTGCAAAATATCAATCACTCTCATTGGCTTCCAGGGTAGACAAGTACTAAGCAATGTGGATTAATTATCTTGATCAAAGACAAATAACGTGGCCACGGTGAGGATCGAACCCACGACTTCTTTTCATGAACTGTTGCTTGGGTAAAATTTGACGATACTTCACCGGAAGCATCTTTGCATGATCCTTTCTAGAGATTTATAAAAATCGCCCCGATTTGTAGAGCTCTCGATCTCGTTTCCGAAGCTCTACCATTTGACCACGCACTCCACTTACTTTTAACATTACCTTATAATAATTAAAATTTTTCTTGCATAGTCTACCGGATAAGGTTATCCGCGTTTTATATGGGTGATGGAAAGCCTGATCTTACACATGGGGGAAAATAAAAGTCGCGCGCATCTACATTGGCGTCATTGAGTAAGAAGACATAAAAAACGTTAGTTATTGTCGACGTCTACGCACAAAATGTCAATGACATGCAAGAAAAAAAATCAATCGTGAGTATCCGGTTCAGATATGGAATTCCAACCCTCGTCATAATTGTTTTAATCGGAACCTCGGGTTGGAATTCCCGATCATTACCGGATGCCCATGAAAGATTCTTATAATAGACAGAATACATATGGAACATCAGTACCTGGCCTTATTCTATGGAATTTGAACTGTGTTTGAGAAATATATATTGGTATAATTGTTTCAATCAGACCCTCTGCAGAGCCTCGTTTCCGATAAAAACAATTCATACCTCGGGTTGGAATTCCCGATCTTTACCGGATACCACATGACATATTCTTACAATAGACGGATTACATATGTAACATCAGTAGCCTACCTTGCCTTATTCTATGGAATTTGATCTGTGTTTGAGAAATATATATCTGAACCGAAAGAGAGATAAATAAAAGTATATATAGTTATATTAAAAACTATACTTTAATAACTTAAATAATCATACTGACTATCGCAATGTCATATTGATTGACTATGAATAGTTTGTTTATTTGTGATGGAATTGAATTGAATTGTGTTTTACGGCGCACCAACACATGAACGGTTATATTACGCTAAACATGCCAGGCTCATCCTCCATTTACATCAAGATAAAATTGGCCTAGAACCGTCTAACCTGGATTTTAGGACATAATAAATAAGCGAATCTGTGGCCAGGATAGTAAAGACGTTAAGTTTGAAACCTGGACAGGATAGTAAAGATGTTGAGTTTAAAACGTTCTCGCCTCTTATCTCTGCGGGTTCGATTCCCACTGGGAGCTCGGCTTGTAATTGTGTCGGTTCTTACGGTTGCGGGAGGTGTACAGTACTGATTATACCCAGGAATACGTGTTGTCGACCTCCACCACTAACAAAATATCGACCGTTATATATTGCCTAAAATGTGCTTAAAATGAAGTAAAACACCGTTCAACCAACTCACATAATAACTGTCACACAGTACTCACCAAAACTCCCACGACAAAGCCACCCACGTAGTAAGGGGTTCTGAATGTATCGGCGCTATATTTCGCCGATAGTCCACCACACACCAGCAGGCCAATTCCGAGTACTCTGTTAACCACAGCTATTCGTCCATAGATTTTGATAGCTTTTTGTAGACCTTCTTCTGCAAGAGTAAGAATATATTGGTAAGATGTTAGGTACAAATCATGTATTACATTTCTATGGGAGAAATATTGGGATTTATGTTTCAATACATTTTTTTCCTGTATGGTATGATGATATGGTATATCTAACTATCATACATTTCTATGGGAGAAATATTGGGATTTATGTTTCAATACATTTTATTCCTGTATGGTATGATGATATAGTATATCACACTACAGAATCAACACCTCATAAGGTTACACTCCACCAGTGCCTTACTTAGTGGGCACTATTAACCGTTTTGTGCTTTACCAGCTGATGTTAAATAATGGACCATACCATGGATTAATTAGACTTTTCCTTTTAGAAAGAAGACAACAACTTGACATAATATACTCATTTAATTTGTTTAGCCGGCGACATTTGACTAGAGCATGTGTCATGTAAATGTCTTGTGTGTACAATAACTTCAGTAAACTGTTTCTGACTTTCGTCATGTTTACTGTGAGGCCGTAAACAAATAGAACATTGTTAGTACGTATTGTGTTTTACGTCATTTTCAACACAGGTTATATATGACGGTCGATTGTTTTGTGGTAGCGGCAGGCTACCCACTTTTCCTGGATAGAACCAGTACTGTACACCTCCCACTATCTGTAAGAATCGACACTTCCTCACTTTCAAGTCGAGCTCCCAGTAAGAATCGAACCCGCAGCGGTGAGAGGCGAAGGTTAACAACGCAACGTTGTTAACCATTCGGCCACGGAGACGCTTTGCCCATTTCAACAACTTGCCATACTGAGTTATTTCCAATGAATATTGAAGTATTTTGTGTTTGACAAAACGTCAAATTTGTGCTTTTGTACACAAGAACTTTAGTAAACGTATTACGATATTCATCAAAATCAATATACAGCAAGGTTAAACATCAATAAAGTCGTTCATATTAAACTTTGAAAATAAGCAACGTTGAAACACTGGGTTATCTCCTTTGATTAAAGGAAAAGGATGAGCGTGTGTTCACACTAACGTAAATAATTTAGTGTGTGCCTTACTTGGATCTTGCCCTTGGTTATCAAGAAAGACGAATTTCTGATCATCGTTTCTATGTTAACTTTTTACAAATGGGAACTGAATGTTATCAAATGGTTGGTTAGTAAGTAATACGATCTTAGTAGAGTTTAACAAATGAGCACATCTGACGAATAATTAACAAAGCTATTGCCTTTGATTTTTGAAAAATATGGCAATTTCGCCGACTGCACAACAACTTTAGTCAACGGGTTCTGATTTCCATCCAGTTGTTAGTTGGAGGTTTGTTTCTGACTAGACACGGTGGCGGGGATACTAATGATCTTAAGTGATAATCCTAGTTTGACCGAATGAAGTGGTGGAGCTTCTTTAGCTAATGAAACACGCATTATATGACAGATATAAGCTTTATAGAAGATTTCTCAAGTTTTTCCGATATACGACTATGAAAAACATGTGAAATCTGTACTAACTTTGGACCGATAACGCGAGATCATTTTAGATCCGGGGAACTTAATTTTAACAAATTAATTAGTTTAGTGCCTAGCGAAAATGACTAAGCAAAATTGTCGAAGTATCGTCAGCGGTTTTTAAGAAAGGCAGACTTCGACTATGTTTATTAACGGTTTCCATCTTGGAAGGCACGTTGACCTAATTTTAATACACGTGTAGCTTGTATAAAATTGGTCATGCGATTTGTTAGAAGAAGTAATATAAGGCAAAGTTGATTCTGTAATGGATTTTGTATTGAGGATTACCTTAAAGAAGAAAACTACGGTCATCGGACTTTCAAAGTGGCAGACGGATGCCAGACGAGCGGACGACGGACAAATAGTGATCCCAGTGTCCACTTTTGAGCAGAAGGCTCAAAGACGAGCTTAAACATATTTACTAATTGAATGAAGTTAAATGACAGTGTCTTCTTTATTATTAAATGATATTAAAACATAGGTCAAGATAACAGCTTGTGTAATACGATAGCTCTCCTTTTGATAGACATTGACCCCCTGAATTGACATATTTTCACTCAGTGCCGCTTGGTTTGGCCTCTGAATACCCATTGAACTTTGGCCATTTGAACTCTGACTTCCCGCAATGGTCTGACCTAGCTCCGAAACTATTTTAACTAATTAAATTGATTTACCCTGCATCATTTGACCTTGCGTTGACATCTGGCTTCTCATCTGACGTTGACCTTGTGGCATCTGAACTTGTTGACTGTAATGACACTGCATAGGAAAATCCATCTGTTCTTGATGACCCATCTGTCCACCAGCTTGGACCTAAATTACATGTAAGATGACGATACCGTGCCATAGGACATTATTGAATATATATGACGTATATGTGTGGAAAAGCTCAATGTCGGAAAAGCGCCACGGTGGACGTGAAATCAAAAGGACATGGGTTTAAGCCTCACCGTCGCCTCTGAGTTTGTGTTCTTGCGCAAGACACTTTTCCTTAGCTTCGTCAATCCGAACGGGACAGTCCCGTGTATGGGAGTATTAATATGTAAGGGTATATTTGTTAGAAAATTCTCATACTAATACAACGTTTGATTAGAATTATAGAGGTGTGAAATAAATCGATACATTTAACGGTGTTCAGTTACAGAATTCAGTATTGTACTCAACACGGTAAACTTCCCACGTAATACTGACGTTTTAAATAAATAATGCATGAACAACATGTTCATTGTGAAACTTATTTTGTAACGCTATATATTGCGTTTGTTTTGTGGCATGTATTTTTTATTTGTTCACTCAATGTTTATCATATCACATGTTATAGTCAGTAATTGATATACCAGACACTGTTTTGTTCATATCTAACTGATGTATTCTGTATTGATATTAAGCCAGTACAATGCCTATTGTTGAATTTCTTGTCAGAAATTACAGTGTAATTAATTTGAATGTTGCATAAAAGGCTTTTGTCACTATATTATACATTATTTAGAGCCTCATATCTCACCGCTGCGGGTTCGAAACCCACTGGGAGCTAGATGCGGATGGCGTGAGGTATACAGTTGTCACAGTGCTATATTTCATTATTAAAATATACATGAGACATATTACAATATCAAAGCAGTTTCATTTCTTTTTATCGAAGTATTATCAGCGGTTCTTTTTATGAATCGTGCACATTGAATTCAATTAATGCTTCAGAAACATCATACTGAACTGCGTAGTGTTTGGTATCAAACTGAAATACTGTTTGATTGTTTTCCAATGGTAATGATTTTATTTATACAATTTTACAAGAACAGTTTTATGTTAAATACTACTACAATTAATGTTATTTGCGTACAGTCAAATCGTAATGTAAGATTTATCTTCAACTGGATTTCCTTTCTGTCATAAAATTGTTACACTTAAATATTACATACTATTCTTTACATATCCGTGAATTCAAGTATTTACGATTGCTAAAGGTGACCCCTGTGACAGATTAATTATCCAAGATTCGATGTCTTTGTGCAGATGTACACACTTCTTATCTAGGCGTCCAGAGAGCTCGGATTTAACCGTCTCTAATAGATTTGGATCCAACCATATCTTACAAATTATTAGTTGACATTATTTTATTTAGAAGTTGGATACATATAATTGGATTACATAACCGATTACTAAAGGGCATTTTACACTTCATTTGTGTTTAGACATTTAGTTCTTACTTTCAATTATCTACAATGGATCAACAATAAATACAAACTGTTCTAACTACAACAAAGTGTTGACTTTCTCCATCATACGTCCAAGATACTACACATTTATATACGCATACACGTGCATTACACACGTACCTACGCACGTACCTACCTACACCAGCAGTGTATCACAGTACTGGTTGATTGGGGCTCAATTGTTTATTTGAAAACTTCCCCTCAGTTATTTATGATTTGTAGAAAACATTGACTGTTATGAAAACTGGCGTTTAGTCTGAATCATCGTTGACGCTTGATTTTAAATACAAGCGTCCTGCCACTTTGTGCAGAAAACAAATGGGAACCGGAACCACATCCATTATAATATTGAAGTTTTCCACTTTTTTAAAAATAATTTATGAAATAGAGCATTGTCTATCTGTCGGTCTATATTGTGTGTCTGTGAACGATATCAATATATCGGTAAAATGGATGCTGTTTCGATGTTGTCTTTTTTTATGTCTTTTAAAAAAAAGCAAAAGACAAAAAAAAGAACATGCCGATGATCTAGCGTTAATTACGGCATCCTGTAAGTATATATATAAGATGCCATGAAGAACAATCTGCACCTTTAAGAAACCGAAATGGAGGAATCTTAGTAAAGGACCGCGGTTCTTATTGGTGAAGATGTTGCCTCATAGCTGCTATCCGATTTAATGTTTACCACAGGTTTATCGGTATTCTCTATATAGTTTACGCTCTAAACCATGAAGAGCGCTCATAGTAAAATATTTATGAATTGGTGCAAATATTCGAAAATCTGCTGTCAAGGCAACTGATTGGATGACTAAGTTGGGTAAACAGTAAAGGTAACGTTATCTTACGGCGCAGTATTATGACGACACGTATCAATTGCACGGCGCAGTATTATGACGACACGTATCAATGACACGGCCCAGTATTATGACGACACGTATCAATGGCACGGCGCAGTATTATGACGACACGTATCAATGGCACGATACAATATTACAGAAACCACAATTGCAGTAATGACATGAACTTTGCAATACGATATTTGCACGAAACAAACTGTCTCGAGCCATTGTAGCATCACATCGTGACGTCTGTTAAAGGGACACATGGCAATCTTGAGGTATTTATCAAGTATTAAAAAAATAATTTCTTGATTTATTAATCAAGTATAATTTTGACTTAAAATCTGTTTGCTTATATTTAAATACAATTTTAAGTTTTCAACTTGTCTTCGTTATTCTACCATAGGTTTGAATATATTAATGGTGAAATGTTATCAACAGTTAGTAATATGCAAAAATAATTTGCTTGTTACTATTCTTATAACTCATAATAACGATTGAACAAATGCAATTTATGTAGAAAATTTAATGTAAAGCCGCAAGTTTTTTTAAAAAAAAGCAATTTTGCTAAGTGTCTCTTTAATGTTCAGTCACATCGCATTATCGTCAATTAAAACTTGACTTAAAATGCCTTTCTACCTCAGCTTGTGGCATCTTACAATAGTATCACAGCTTAAAATTGTATCAGCTTACAACTGTATCACAGCTTATCACAGCTTAGAATTGTATATCACAGCTTACAATTGTATCACAGCTTACAATTGTATATCACAGCTTACAATTGTATCACAGCTTACAATAGTATCACAGCTTACAATTGTATCAGCTTACAATTGTATCACAGCTTACAATTGTATCACAGCTTATCACAGCTTACAATAGTATCACAGCTTACAATAGTATCAGCTTACAATTGTATCACAGCTTACAATTGTATCACAGCTTACAACAGTATCACAGCTTACAATTGTATCACAGCTTACAATAGTCACACAGCTTACAATTGTATCACAGCTTACAATTGTATCACAGCTTACAATAGTATCAGCTTACAATTGTATCACAGCTTACAATTGTATCAGCTTACAATTGTTTCACAGCTTACAATAGTATCACAGCTTACAATTGTATCAGCTTACAATAGTAACACAGCTTACAATTGTATCACAGCTTAAAATTGCATCAGCTTACAATTGTATCACAGCTTACAATTGTATCAGCTTACAACTGTATCACAGCTTACAATAGTAACACAGCTTACAATTGTATCACAGCTTACAATAGTATCACAGCTTACAATTGTATCAGCTTACAATTGTATCACAGCTTACAATTGTATCACAGCTTACAATTGTATCAGCTTACAATTGTATCACAGCTTACAATTGTATCAGCTTACAATTGTATCACAGCTTCAATAGTATCACAGCTTACAATAGTAACACAGCTTACAATTGTATCACAGCTTACAATTGTATCAGCTTACAACTGTATCACAGCTTACAATAGTAACACAGCTTACAATTGTATCACAGCTTACAATAGTATCACAGCTTACAATTGTATCAGCTCTAATTGTATCACAGCTTACAATTGTATCAGCTTACAATTGTATCACAGTTTACAATAGTATCACAGCTTACAATTGTATCACAGCTTACAATAGTATCACAGCTTACAATTGTATCAGCTTACAATTGTATCACAGCTTACAATTGTATCAGCTTACAACTGTATCACAGCTTACACTTGTATCAGCTTACAACTGTATCACAGCTTACAATTGTATCACAGCTTCCTGGACAAGTCCTAACACGCTCTGTATTACCAGTACTTTCACAGCATTCCGGAGTTAACACAAAGATAAAATTATAATTGTTTCTTTCAATCCTCTTTACAAACGACTGAAATGTGTTCTTTAATGAAGGTATTTAATTGTTTTTTATAGTCTTAATGTATGTACATTTGCCTAATATGTGCCGAAAGTGCATGTAGGTCTCACACCTCTATTATCTGCCCTGAAAGCTCACGGACCTACAGACAAAAGGACATTTAAATAGGATGAAGCTGTATATTCTTCTCATTTGATGTTGAGAGATAGGCATAAAATGCAAGTTGTGAGAATTTGTTTGTATTGTGTGAAGTCCCTCGAAATGTGTTTCATGAAACATAAAACTCTATGTTAGATAAGAAATAAAATATTTCCAGCGGGTTTCCAGCTGGTTTCCAGCGGGTTTATATTGTGCGAGATCAAAACCTGGTGTTTGGGACTTGAAAAACATCGAAATCATGGGCGTACGGCCTTTGATATCGATGAAGTTCAAGTCCCGCCCATCAGGTATTGAGCTGGGACAATATAAACCCGCTGGAAGTATTTTTATTTCTTAATTCAAATGTCATAGGCATTTGACCGAAGCACCACATATTCAGCTAAATAGTATATAGGGGTCACATAAATAGGAGAGAGGGAAAAAACCAACCTGGCTATTGTTTCTATTTTATTCTTTTTATTTTATTGTTTTATACTACAGGTCATGGCTGTCTTGAAGATATTAAACCAACAACAAGTTCTGCTAGTCAGCTTTGACGCTCATATGTTGGAAACGGCTGTACAGTAACCTATGGGGAAATTAATTGTGGTTTGAGACCGTTAGTTCCTTAATAAGTGGTGCTTAGTTCTGAATTGTTACGTTAATTCAATACAAAATGTTATTAAATACATCTACTCATAATCAACGAGCCTTTTTTCAATGATCTTGACGACTTGATTTGCATTTCTTCGCGTTTATGCGGTTTTGATGGCAAATTCTGTGAATCTTTGTTTATACGTCTGATATTACTTTCCGTTTGTCGGCTAACATGTTTGATTCGTCACAAGGTGGTGTATTACACTGACATATATATCGAAGATAGCAGGCCAGTATTACGTCTCCATAGTTCCCTGAGACATATAAATGTTCATGTTAGAAGTCGTTAATAATGTGTAATTTAGAGAAATTGTGAAAATTACGACCGACGTAAGTCGTTTCTTAGTAACTTGTAACTTATTGAACTTAGTAGGTATGACTGAGGACACTGATAATTGTCTAATGCAGCATAAACAGGTTTAGACATATCTTGGTATAATAGCATTTCTATGCTGCTTTTAAAAGAAATAAACTGCCGAAATTAACTCATTTTCTACTGTTGTTTAAGAGACGTTGACCGTTGCATGTTTTATCACTCCACAGACGTTTACCGTTTCACACAACGGAGTTGACCGTTGCTTTGTTGATACAACCATGTTTCTGTAAATGATATTTTAATCTATCAATAAGTATATTTTGTCCACTCTTCATTTGTAAGACAATAGTAATACGATCATTCTTTAAATATATATTTCACAAGCCTTTAAAATGGTATTTTGAACGAAAAGTTTCTGCACAAGTAAAACAACCAGACGTTTAAGTATGTCTTTTGAAGAAAAAAATACGTGAGAAAGTTACACAAACAACAGAGTAACATAAAACATATTCACCGCGGATATTTTACAGCCATTGTCATGATCCTGGTATTTTAATTAAAACGTGTTTTTTGTGTTTCAAAAGAAGACACCTAATGTAACAGCAGGTTTTGAATCGACGTTGACTGTTCCACGAACAGATGATGAGCCAATGGTATCGAGTCGGATGTCCCGTGGAATTTCCCTGTCCGAACCGAATACCCATGATTGATTCTTTTTTCTTGCATATCATTCGGGCCCAGGTACTTTTTCACGTTTCTTGCACGTTATTTAAACGGAAGTGATTCAGGATTAAACAAGTTAGAGAGAAAATTTTTTTACGTCAGTCGAGCCGAAAAGTATCAATTGCCTGCGCATTTATCGCAAACTCCACCTGCTAAAGAGTGGATTCCCTACCTGAGTCATAAATCCTAAAGCCACACTTAAAATATCGTAGTTTGCCCAAACCCGACCTTATTTTTCTCAGATGGGTAGGTAGGTAGGTAGCAAAATTCTTTTTTTCTTTTCGTTCATGTTCGTCTCATTATTTTGTGAATGCTATTTAAAGTTTAACTATTTGTATGGATTCTAAACACTACTGTTTGTACTTATTAAAGATGATTTTAGTATACTGAGTGTATCTTGTAATACTCAAAATCTTAACTTTGAACATAACGATTCTGTCTGGAACCATTGGTAAACCAAATTAATAAGGGTGTCTGATACTTTTTCACTGTCAAAGTACTACTCAAGTTTGACCAGAAGGCAATGTATATATGTCAAATTCCTTTTTTGCTCTAAATGTAAGAGAAAGCAAACTACTATCATTGGAAAGAAAATGAAATTTGTGATGGGATGTGGCATGAATGAAACTTGTATCTATAAATCTCTTCATGATATGAGTGTTTAAAGTTGGGAAATATTTTGTGAATTTTTCGCACTGTGCCATACTTTTGGTAGTGTCCAATCTATTTGTTATTAGGTCTGTGGACGGATTTACTATTTATTTCGAAAAAAATAGTTTATTATACGGGGATTTTTATGGAGTAAAATGTAACAGCCGTTATGATCGGCAACATTTTAGACACACCCCTCATGCGCAATATTCTATTTAGTAAAGCTCCGCCCATTATCCAATAAAAACCGTTAAAGGGCATATCATGAGATATTCCGAAGGGAATGTTAGTCATCGGAAAATGAAATGCAGCGTGTCAAATAAGATTCATCGCAGCAAATGCAATATAGATATTTAGTTTTAACAACTTTAGTCTTTACATAATTTACACGGATACCGTCATGGACATGGGACTTTAGCAGCCTTTTAACAATGAATATTGTGCTTTGGGAAGAAACAGAAACTGACAATAAATAACGGAACACAGTTGCCATTGTACAACACGCATGGTATTTCAGTGTGTTTGTTCATTGATTCACATGCTCGTAATTCAGACATTGTTAGCGAAATGTAGTGATAAAAGCTCGTTTCATTTTCTGTAAGACAAACTCGATTGCAGTTATGTTACGAAGAACCACGAAGAATGTTCAGAGGGGATTAATAAGGATACTATGGCAGGAACTAATTTTTCTGGCTGCTGTACAAGTAGTCCGCGTATTGAGTACACAATTCGTCATAGAAACATTCCAAGCTGAATGTATGATTGGTGACCATGACCTCGTCTTGTGGAATAAGGCCTACACTGGATGCATCGATGAATGTCGCGCACGTGCCGAATGTGAGACAATTAACTTACATGTGAGACTGAGAATGTGTCGAATCCATATGCAGAATACTAGCACATTAATGCGATGTGAGGATGAAATAGGATTCGTGTTTTCGGAGAAGAAAAATTGGAAGCAGGTAATACTAAACCTTCGGTAGAAAAAGCGTCCACACAACCCAAAATGATCGATAAATATATAAAGTGTGTGGTCCCTAAACAAAAATAAGGCCATAGGGGTAGATAGCTCATGTTAAATCTTTGTCATGCTAATTAATTGAGCCATAATCATAAGACATGTTTGACTTCAGGGTACTAAAGACCATCGCGGCGCGAGAGCCAATGGAGTGATTACAACAGCATGTGCAGAATCCCTGCTTTGAATGTTCATTCCTGTATTTTTGGTTAATGTGCCGTAAAAGCCATTTCAATCCACATATAAGTATCGAGTGCGCATGCTTCAGTATAAACAGAAATTCAATTTTAATTAATTTATGTCAATAAATCGTTTTCGATAAATAGAATCCAACAGAGTTTGACATTTTTAAAATAAAAAACGAATCCATAATTAAAGGAATATTTATGTTTGTGCGTAAGGAGATAAATCACATTGATTGGTGCTTCAAGTTAACTATGACGTTGTTTTTTTAGATCACCTGAGCCGAAGACTCAAGGTGGTCTATTGCAATCACTCTTCGTCCGTCGTCCGTCCATCGTCGTCGTTAACGTTTGCCTCAAACGACTTCTCCTCAGAAACCATTTTGCCAATTTTGACTAAACTTCACATGGATGATCCGTGGATGAATGCTTTTTACATTTGTTAAAATGTGGTCAGCGCGACATCCAAGATGGCCGCCATTACCATATATGGTCACAACCTTAAACAATATCCGCTGGACAGATTGCGACAGATGCCGAAATGGTTTGAGGCCGAAACGTCTAGGTGCCGATTCGTCTAGGTGTCGAAATGGTTTGGTTTGAAATGGGGTGGTACGGCGAGGCGTGGTGTGGTCTGGCAAGGCTACCATATCCGTTCCGTTTCAAAAGAACCTTCACATGGTCTAATCTTCTATAAATTATTGATGATGTTAATTTGTTTTCTTCTAAATACTTACATATTGGCTCCGTTATTTCCATTCAATCAAAAGAGAAATTGACTTAATCCTTGACTAATAATCACAATAATATTGAAAAGTAAAGCGGAGTTACTTGTATGGCGCGTGAGATCCGTTGAAGTAAACTATAAATTGTATTTTATGAGTTAACGGGTAAACTGTATTAGTCTGATTATTGAATGGTTAATGGATGTAACGGTAGTCAGAGTTTCTATGCATTGTTCTAAAGTCCTTAAATATCAATGCTTTTTAAACAAAATTTTGATAATGATAATAACATGTGATAAAATGCCATTGATAGAACGTAGTAATTATAACTGTTCCACTGACATATATGTATTCATTCTCTAAATGAAGTATGTATGCTTGTTTGTACTCTTCTCTGAAATATTGTGTATTGTATTCCGCCTTGTTTATGCAATAAACTTGTTAATGTTATGCCAAATAAAAATATTTAATTGAATTGAATTGAATCTTTCTTTTTCATCCTATTTTGATAATTATTCACCTTCATTAAACAGTCTGATTGAGTTGATGTCTACATTCGTTTTAAACATGACTGGTCGGTGACATAATTGTATACGTTGTTTGTTGTATTTGACACTTATCAAGTCGAAATGTAAACATAAATGTCACATGCTTGTTTTCTTTCATAAATTTAATGAAAGGTGTGGCCTAATTTGAGATAAATAATTCCGTTCATAATATAACATGACTGATAAGAGCCAAGGCATCAATATCCTTAAAAATCACACATGCTGATGTGATTTTTTTAAAAGAAGAGTTATATCTTAGCCCAATAATACGGTTTTTAATCAAATTATTTCTGCTACTATACAACTGCAATCGCAGCTATGAAGGACAGGTTCATGTAATTGTGTGTTTTTAGACTATTGTGTGACTAAATGCGCTACATGAAACTCGCATTTCAGGCGTGCCATGCATTCCTAAGGAATTGTATCGGTAATTACTGTTGTTTATGAGCATACAGACTAACCAGATTGTTAATCGATATTGCTACATTGTTTAACAAAAAGCCGTAACGTTTAGTTTACAGCGTTAAATATACACATTTTACGAAAATAACGACTACATATTTATGGGGACTAAACTGCGCGGGTGGTCAGTTGGCACTTCGGCTATTTGGTTTGTTGTATAGCAATTAATTAGTAAAGAAAGATACGCATATCGGTCAGGGAAAGCAGCATTCAAGACGACAGTCAACCACAAAACACAGAAAAAAACACGCAAACAGACAAACGAGAAAGCAAAAGTAATAACAAATGCAAACGACATCACAAACACAAAAGGGTTGACAATAGGGCTACCGCCTTGGAACGGTCAGTGGCAACAAAGGCCACTGGGGGGGGGGGGGGGGGGGGGGGGGGGTGTTTAACCGGTTCTAGGTTGCACAAAACCTCACACTTACCCTACTGTCATCGCATTAAAACAGGACAGTGTAAATAAAGAAATCCCCGCCATGATCTAATCTCTAACCAACAAGGCAGCATCAAAAGGCAATATAAGTAAAACACAAATATGCTCGTGTAAAAACAATAGCCTAGAAAGCCACATGGAAGGTACTCAGTGACTTGGCAGAAGCCAGAGCAACAAGAGCATAAACCATTAGGGGCACGACAAGGACAAGAAAGATCATAGACAAACATAAACGCCACCGTCCCATTGGGCTTTAGGTAGGCGTCATCATAGGGTCCACAGCCTGTCCGGTCATCGTACAATTAAAGAGGAAAGCATAGTGGCGAACTGTAAAAGGGTCCACCACCAAGCATGCAGTACGTTGCAAAATGATAGGGTCATAACCTCTTTTGATAAACTTTTTAACAAGTTTAAAAAAGATAGTATGAAAGTGATCATGACCAAGAATCTTACGAAGTCCGGTTATGATAGTCCTTGTCGCAGAAGAGTCCTTAAATTACTTTATATTTGGAAAGAATATCAGGGTTACGATAATAACATTTTGCAAAGGTTTTATGAAGTTTATGGTAACGGTAACCCTGATTGAGTAGCTTTTTACTTATACAAAGATTACGAATATTAAAGTCCTCAACTCGAGTACAAGCTCTTGAAAAACGAATAAGTTGTATAATATATCAACAAGTTCTAGCACAGTATGATCTCAGTTTATCGTTCATTTACGGGAGCACAGACCTTTATGAAATTCATCTTAACATTTTGTTTCTTTTTTTTTCTTTCTTTTTTGCGTTTTTTTTTTTGGTTTTATTTAAAAAACTAAAAACATTTATGTTTATGCTTCTCTTGGATGTAAATTTTCCTTAGTAGCTGTATTTCTGTTTTTCCTCTTTGTTCGTTCGTTGGTTCATATCTATGTGTTTATTTGCTATCCTCCGCATGCGACGGAATGTATTTATCTAAGATTTATATGATTTCAAAATTCCATATTTGAAGTGAATAAATTCATCAAATATAACATTATGTATGTGAAACTACAAAACTTTGTCGTTATAAATGTTACCATACTTGATTACATGCAATTACTATTAAATAAACAGTATTAAACTCATTGAAATGAGCGTGTACTTTGCGCAGCTACGTGTTTAATCCGCGGAATGAACTTTTCATAATATGTCGATTCGTTAAAATTGTGTTGTGTATTTATATTAATTTTATCATATGTTTTAAGTTAATTTGTTATAACTGGTTTGTAGAACATCGCTATATACATGCTGTATCAGCACAATAAAAGCAGTATATCGGTTTTTGCGCACATTATGACCTATTTATTTGTCGACGTGCCGTAAAACACCATTTATTCATTCTTTATATCTGTAAAGTTTGTGTTAACCATTTAAACATTACGTTTGATTTGCATTAACTCGATTCTGAGAACCCGATCGTGATCACAATACAATATAAGCAATTGTAATTGTTTAACCACTTATATTTAATGTGTATAGTCAACTCAAGTATTAATCCTCCGCCGTTCAGCGTGTCAGTTATTTCGATTACAGAATTAACACCCGGTATACACACGCAGTAAGCGCGTCATTCAAGTCAGGCGCGGCGGCTGTTTATTCAGTCCACTTAAAGCAAGGTACCCAGTGTTAATCCCATTTATGCAAACACGCTAAATATACATATAGCTATGTAACTCATTATTTATACAGCACCATGTATAGCTTAAAAAATCATCTCTATTGTAATAATTAAATAGTATGCATATGTTACGAAATAATGATATAGATTATTTATTTAGCACGCCGTGTGTGTGTGTGTGTGTAGTTCTAAGGTTTATAGACCATCCGCCAACTAACACGACAAGGTATCCCTGCCGCGATGGGCACAATAGAGTCTGGTCTTTCTAGATGAGTGTGTAGGTTGATCTGGTGCTGCTGTGTAGTGTAGTCGTTTCTCTTGTAGATGTGTAGTGTTGTGTCGCTGCTGCTCTGTGTAGATTCGCTGTGGCGGTGAAGTGGTCTGGCGAGGTGGTCTACTTCCGCTAAGGTGGTGATCCTAAATCCGCTACAGGTCGGGTTCTCTGTTTGGGGCCACACCCATCACAGTATGACCACTGCGCCGCACACACCGCCCGACGTCCTTCCCCCTTGGTTGTCGAATGTAGGCCGAACGGGTCACTACTCCTTCCGGCCCGCGGACAAGACTTCCGGGATCTGTGGACGTCAGATGATGTGTGCTGTGATGGGACGCAGGAGACATCTTCACTCTCAGTCAATCAGCAAACATTCCGTTAATTCTGCAGACAAGTCAGTCCTATGCCTATTCAGTCTATTTGCAAGTAAAAACGGTTCCGGCCCCTCCGGCAAGGATCGACCCAATAGGTCAATCCTACATGTTTGCTGACAGTGCCAACTCTGCGACGTGCACGCGGTGAAGATATAGGTGGTTTATTTAGCGCGCCGGAATGTTTTATTGGTTAAATACTCTACAGTTTCATTGGTCAAACGGAAAAAAACGCAAACCCGTTTTTCTTCCGTTTGCTCAGTCACCGTTTACTGCAATCGGAACTCTTCGCTAATTTCCGTACTCGGTAATAGTGGCTCGGAAAGTATTGGGTGCCGCTCAATGGTTTTTTGCATCAAACTGCAGCATTTGGTTTAGACTGCTCCACAGCGCATGTCTCGTTCACTCAAACAAGCGACCGTCACAGGCCGATTTTGAAACGATGAATTTGATAGTGCATAAAGCGCATTTCAATTGCGATCATGGCCAAGCGCCTGATCTACGTTCTATAAATAGATATGTAAGGTTGGGTTCTCCCTCAATATTGATTACACAATGCAGGCGCACCACTCAATCAAAAAACTACCTAAGGGTTATTCAATTTCTGTAGATGATATACTAGAGGTGAAGACAAACGCTTTTTCATTATTTTTATTGTTTAAACCCAGGGGTGTATTCTGGGCTAAAGTATACAAAATTAATATAATCGGGATAGGGTGTGTGTGTGAGGGGGGAGGGGGGAGTGGGGTGCGTATAATTAGATATATACTATCTGGAATATCCCATTCCTGCCTATTGTACAATAAGGGACAACAAGGGTCTAAAAACAAAAACAAATATTTGTATAGTGTGTGCTCAAGTTGCTAAGTAGCCAAGAAAGATATACAGTCGTCAATAATTGCATCAAAGAAAAGAGCGTAACTACCTGTATCTTTGGTGAAAATTCATTTAGGGCACCTGTATGTATGTAGAGCATCCGTACACATTGAGGGAAAAAAGATATACTAGTAACGTTTTTTTTATTTTTTAATTTTTTCCATATCAGGCTAATTTATCAACATTTTAGCGTCAAAACAGACCTGTAATTTCTAGAGGGTATTTGGGCAATGGTCTCTCAGTTTTATCTACACGTATATAAATAATAAATAATAACACACTTTAATTTAAATGGCGCATAATATATATATAAAGGCCTGCATTCTATCGAGTTTGCGGAGGCTTTTTTTTAGGAATAAACATTAAGGCGAAACGTTATTCTGAGTGTTATTACACCCACCCCAATCCTACTACTTTCAACTCCCTTTCCATTTTTGTGCTCTTTTAGATTTTTTACAATGTTTGTACCTGTGAAAAAAAAAGTTGTAGGATATTACTAATAACTAATAACTGGGTGGATGCACACAAAAGCAAATATGCACTTATAATAACTTATTTCACCCACCCACCTTAGTGGCGATGGGACAGCAACGGGAGTATCCAAAGAAATAGAAAAATGTTTAAATCCTAACCTAGGAAAAACATTTTACAGGGTAGTCTCATTGTTGGTATTATACTAATCCGAGCCTTCTCTGACCTTATCAGCCCTTTTTACGATTTTGATATTTCATTTGCACCAGCAAGATTAAATATCGTAATCGCCACACACAAAAATAAATTAAGAAAAATAAAATAAAAAGGACTTTTAGGTCAGAGAAGGCTCGGATTAGTATTATACCGGGTTCTGTCGTAAGTCAGTACCCCCAATGTCAACAGTGTTGGTCTAACTGCGCTCTTCACGCAATATTCGTTCCCACTTGTAACTGGTAAATAGTAACAAGAAAATGCAAAACCAGCAACAACTATTTTTATTCAAACTGTACAATGAAAAATAATTACTTGCAGAATACACATAAATTAAGATCCCGCATTTTATTAAAATCTGATTTTAGAATAAAGTCCAAATAATATTGGAAAATGTCCCTTTAATTTAAGTTGTATAATGTCCCTTTAATCCGGTTTTATTTTAAATCATGTCGACATCATCATTATAAACACTCATAAGTAACACCACCCAGTAAGGAATGAAACATGTTTGAAAGGTGATGTTGGGGAAGTGGAGGTGTATCTACTATTAGGCCATATAGGCCCGGGTCTATATATCAATTTGAAAAATGAAAAAAAAAAAATAATGAAGGAAAACAGCCCACAAATGCTATAAAAACTGAAGCCAGAGGGGGTTGGGGGTCAACATTTGTTTATTTTATTTCAGTGTAAGTAATTCACTTTTGTGAAATGTTAATCTCAAATTTGGCCAACAAATTATTTTTTCAAATACCACACAAGTTCTCTGTCCAAAACGCCAAAACACACCATTGCATACCTAAGTTTAAAAAAAGCCCCCGACCATCACCCCTCTCCACCTCTTGTCAAGAAATGTTTTCTATTGGAGGTGATTTTTAGGTAAGCGCATGAAGTAATGAGGTAGGCTGCAAGGGATTTGCGAGGTGTGTTGGGTGGGGGTAGAGGAAAAATACACAGGAAGGTATTTCTGAGATTTTTATATATATATATGTATAAATCCATGGGGATATTTTGTAGATTTTTTAGGAGTTAGTGGTTGATGAAAAGCTTTCCTAGGGTAGTGTTTGTTTCTGTAAGCCTAGGATATTTTTTAGTAAAAAAACGTAAGTGGTATTTTTTTTACTTTGTATGTGCAGGGTCTAAATCCAGAGTGGGTGGAGGTGGGGTGGGTGAGTATTTTTCACTAGAATAGCCCTTTCCTTTCATTTCCGTCAAATCCTCAATGTTACTCCGGCCGACAGCCCCCGCGCCTCCCACCCACCCTCAGCCCCATCCCTTCGCTAATCCGAGCAGGGAACCAGCACTTTTTACGATTTTGATATTTCATATTGCTGTGTAAAATGCAACAAAAAAAAAAAGAAAAAAAAAGAAAAGAATAAAAAAAATGTTTTTACGGTCAGAAAAGGCTCGGATTACCCCCCTCGCAACCCCTCATACTAAACATAAAATTCCTTGTATCCCTTATATGTCATTCAAACAGGGTAACACAGTAATACAGTTACATTCCATTTTCTTTTTATAATCAATCAATCAACACTTCACAATAAATCAAACTTAGTTGTTGATATGTCAGCTTCAACAGATTCAATCTCAAATAAATTACGCATACACAATATCAATACACAATCTAATAATAGACGAACACAAGTTTGATGACGGGTTTCGTCCGATCATGTTTCACCAATGAATGCCTTCCAGTTTGGTCACGTGTAGTGGCTACTGACAGTCGACTATTTTAATGACGGCTGTGGAGCAGTCTACATTTGGTTCGGTTTTCGATTGTAGCTCTCCGCAAAATAGTGCTCTTGAATATATTGTTGTATTGATGAAAATATTGCAGATTTGTGAAATATTTTGATCAATTTCTTGATATTTTATAGATATGACCGATAAATTATACTTTTTAACAAAATAAATCACCAAATATGTGTAGTTGAAATCAAGACGTTTCGGTCCCAAACAGTTCGATCGGTCCCAAACAGTTCGTTCCATATAATGACTGATAGTTTGGAAGCATTTGTTGAGTTTTCCAAATTTATACTTTAATATACGGTTGAATTGAAGGGAAAGGAGGACGAGATATTGGAATTATGATTATATCATATTCTGGGAGTGATTGTTTACCGTTTTGTCAGTCGAGAGTGATATGTCAGCTGCATGCATATATGAACTTGATATTGTATCAGTAAATCAATTAATACAACTCTAAACAAAGAAAGATATGGCTCATGAAGTCCATACTGACGTCCATGGTATTTGATATATTGTTAAATTACGCTTATATGGTCTGCAAGTAGTATATTTTTTCTCCAATCCACAGACTTTAGGGTACACCTTTGACACGAGGGTTAGTTTATTGCAAGATATAGATCTTCCACATATATCATCTAGTGAAAACATTCCAGATATCATATATTTAATATAAACAATATGAAAATAGTTTATTTAACACTATTACTATGTGATCAATGAATACATCAAATGTATTTATTATATAAGGGCTATATCAGTCTTTTCTAGAAGCATCAAACATTTTTAAAATGTTTCAATTTCAATCGGAGGCTCTTGTGTGTTTTACAAAAGATGGTGTACAGGAGGAATAACTTTTATCAATGACATTTTAAACAAAAATGAAAATCTTTATTCATACATAGAATTGAATGAACACTATAATATACAGTCCAATTTTCTTGAATATAAAGGTATTATAACTGCTGTCAGGAATTATTTGGAAAAACCTGAGTATTGTGCATCTAGCCTGTAGCAGCCAAACCCTATTCGTCCAATAATCCTATCCTTAATTCTACAAAATGAGAAAGGCTGTCGAAACATATATGACATCATGATTAGAAATAATGTATATCCCAAAGCATTAAGTAAATGGAAAAATGAAGTAGTTAGTGTTCCAAGCTTTTAATTTGAAAGATTATATGCCTTACCTTATAAAATAAAGAAATATCCTAAGTTACCTTGGTTCAATTTAGAATCAACCATAGGATACTTGGAACAAATTACCTTTTTTATCTAAAATGAATATTATTAATAACGATATGTGCAGCTTTTGCACAAATACACCTGAACCTATCCAACATCTGTTTTGGAACTGTGGAACAGTAAAATAATTCTGGTCAAAACTTAAACTCATATTACAGAAAAATGCAATACAAACCATGTGAAGTCTATACCTTGCTATCTGTGGAACTGGAGTATAGAGATAATTTACTTAGTTGATTTTTCCAGTATCAATCTGTAGCAAATAAACTTAATGTTCTCATTCTGGGACATTCAAAGCTTAGCTTACTAATCAGAAATAACATACCCTTGCTTATATATTGATGTTCCTTTATCAACCTTCTTTTTGTTTTTTATAGAATTTTTTTTTTTTTGGAAGTTTGTGTATATTAATCATTTAAAACTATCCTAAAACATTGTCCTTTTTTTTTTTCTTTCCAAAAACAAAATATGAGAAAAAATCAGTGTAGCATGAAACAATGTTGATTTTTTGATACTATAACATTACAATCATCTGTGTAAAGCAAGTCTGTATGTATTGACAATGTGGGTTTTACACTGGGTTTTGAAACAAAACATATTCTTTAGGGCTGCATGGCGCAGTCGGTAGGGCGGCGGATTTGTAACCGGAGCACCGGGTTCAATCCTCCGTGGTGCCACTGATTTTCGTCGGTCTGTTCTTGGCTTAGACACTTTCCCTCAGCCTCGTCCGTCGTATGGGGACGTAAACCGGGCAGTACCGTGTATCAGTCTACCGTGTATACTCCGAGCACGTTAAAGTACCATAGGCATCTATTCGATAATAAGATTAGGGAACGGTACCCGGATTCCTATGTATCCTTCCCCTCTCTCTGGGGCGGCTCTAAATAACCTATACAGTGTTGATGAGCCGTTAAACAACATTCAATTCAATTCAATTCATACATTTATTATTGTTTTTTCCCATAACCTAGCACTAGTCCTTCATAATAAGAATTCGCATTTTGTATACCGTATTTCACATTTCTTGTCTCTTTTCTTTTCTTTTTTCACATTTTTTATTTTGCCTAAATGCGAACAGTAGTCAATATGAAAAACTAAAGATCACACTAATGAAGATTAAACGTGAAAAAAGCTGCTGTATTATGTCTAAAAAGGGATATATATTTTCCTAAATTTTATAAACTTCCATTCTTGGCATTGGTCTCAGCTCTCTGAAGCGCCCCAGTGAAACGGAGCTATTATTTTTCAAACATTAATTAAAGACACACCGGGTTAAAATGAGATAATAGATATAATAACAGTCGTGAAAGAAAAGTAGAAGAGTTTATGGATGTGTAAACGTCTTGAAAACATGTTAGGGTTCATCCTGGGTATGCTTCAAACAGCAATATATATAGTGACCGATGGCAATCGCAGGGATGCATGTCAGCCGATCGATGGCGTCTCCTTCCACATGGGTTATATATAATTTTTCTTCTTCGGGGATGCATGTTAACGGTAAAACTATACTGCAGTCATTCAGTCTTTTTCTTTCTTTCTTCGTCAAAATGAACATGTTTAATAATATGAAATGAGTCTATTTTCCATTTACACTAACATTGTATGATAAAAAATGTTATCAAAAGTGTTTGTAAGTACAGCTATTAAAGTAAGTGTGCCAGGTCCCAACCAGGAAGCTGGATATCTTTTCTCCAAAGAAAAATATGCTTCCTTACAGTACAGAGATTAATCCGAGCCTTCTCTGATCCTAAAAGCCTTTTTTTTCTTCTTTTTTTTTGCGGCTTTATACACATGCAGCCAGATGAAATATCAAAAATCGTAAAAAGGGCTGATAAGGTCAGAGAAGGCTCGGATTATACAGAGATGTGTCCCAACAGCGCAAACTAATGTACAAAAACTCATCGAAATTAATTTTAATTTAGATTACAGGTAAAAATATTTGATTTCAAATATTTACATAATTAAAGCGCCCAACAAAACATGTAGGTAATACTAAACTTCACTTAAGATAATAAACATTAAATAGTATAATGTCGCGAAAGAAATTATGGAAAATATAGTTGGAAGAGTGTATGGATGTGTAAACCTCTTGAAAATCATGACATATATAGTGACTGATGCATGTCGACCGATCCTTGGCATCTCCTTTCACCTGGGTTTTGATTCTCCTGCTTCATCACAATATGTAACATATTTAATATAAAAAATATTTTTATCTCATTTCCTCTGAGGTTGCTGTCCAAATATAACCTAATATGATGTCTCAACGGGACGTAAAACCTCATTTATTTTACTCGTAATTGCAATGAACACATAAAATGAGTAACACTATAAGTATGTGATAGATTTTAGCATATGTTTGTATGCAAAGTTTTATATGTACAGCTCAGTAAATGTGCCAGGCCTCTGCCAGGACTCGAACCTGAGTGTAAAAAAAACAGCCAAAATTACAAGTAACTTAAAGAAAGTAATATAACCCGCCAAATAACATCAAAATTACACTACAAACCCGTTTATTACAATTCTATCCATGTGTTTAGAACTTCAAGGCATATAATGATGTATGATGCCGATTAAAATTAAAGCTTTATTCACAGGTTATTAAAATACCCGTGATTGAATATGCGTAAAATGTATAATGAGTTGATCAACAACTCAGACAATTGGCTGGTTTTCAGCTCCACCGTTTTCCTCCAGCAGGAAGACCACCACTGGCTGGCTACCTGTGTGGTCCAGCCTATGTGGTCTGTTAAAAGCTCACATGAGTTTATGTAAATTGTTATTTTGTTATGTTATTAATAATTATGTACCTTGCCGTCCGTAGATTATTGTCTCCTCCGAGTATCTATCCTCTGAGCAGCTGCACGATTAACAAACACTGAAACAAGAGTAGGGCAGGTTCCCGGGTTCCTATGTATCAGTATTTAATTTATATTTAATTTTAAGGAGTGAGGACGACAAACTGGGTGATGGACCAATGCAAATAAGTTCAAGAGATCTGGATATATCTAGTATCATAAGAAATTAATTAAAAGATACTTAAACAATAATTTTTACTGTACATTTATTATTTTATTTCATCAATTAATTTAGAAAATAAATACATATATCTTTAACATTATCGATAAACCAATTGAACTGACGACATACATGCTGGTAAAGCCAAAAATATTTTAATTTTCAAATGACAATTTACTAATTATCAAACAATAATTGACTGATCCCATTACGATAGTATAGATGATAGAACAAAATCACCTGCTCTATTTTACCCATGAGGGTGGGCAGCAGTATAGAGAGACAGAGATAGATAGATACTTGTAGTTATAGTATAACTATATGGTATTTTTGACTATATCCATACACTAAGAGAATTATATTTTTACGTCACTGATATACTATAACACTATATATTTTCTTCTCTTTATCTTTCTATACTATGGCAATAGAAGCCTAAGTATTTTTGTACCCTTTAACATTATGTTTAATAATTGCAGGCCTATTATGTAATTAAATGTGTGTATAGTTCTAAGAGTATAGTCCTCACCTTTAACCATTAGGACGTTCTTAGGTATAGGTAAAATCACGCCTGACTAATTTAAGTAATTAACCAATATTAATCTATAATATAGCAATACGGGTGCTAACAAAATATGAAAACACGAGCCATTTTGTATTTCACTGACAAAAAGTGATTCTGTAGCATGTACACAGTGTGTAGTCTAGTTTGGCAGCAGCTGACCTAGTTATTGATCGATATTACCTAAGGCGCAGTAAATTTCCACGATTACAAGTCTGTATAATAGTGACGGTGACCCATAACACCGCAGGAATGTCCTTAACTTTTCAAGTTAAAGCTCACTGCTTTAGCTGGGTATTTTGATCCATGCTTGTATAAAATGCTATTAAAAGTAATCATTGTAACTGGGCGTACTAGTCAAGGGGGAAATCCCCGCCTACCGCCTCTTAATGGCGCCCCTTCTATTGCAGAACTTAAGGGATCGCAGCGCCAATAAGCAATAAATGGCTGGGAAGGCTGGGACGGCCCTTTATATATTGGTGGGGCGTATGATCAGATCATTGATACAATGATCATGATGTCCATGGCATGTGCTCGCACTTTATTTAGTTTTAGATGAAGAAGAGGTGAAGCTCTTATAAATTAAGGAGCGCCCACGTTTGACGGGAATCACCATATTGTTTACCTCAGTATGAATACATTATTATATCAGAAATCTCTATGAATACTCCCTTATAAAACAAATAAATATGTACCGCATGTTCGGAACTTGCCAGCAGTAGCCATTTTGTTTATCTTATAATTGAAGAGGTCGCTACTGCAGAGTTGTCCTTTCTTGAAAATAGTTCAATATGGCGTCGATTACTCTCCGAGTCGGATTCCCGACTGACGGATTCCGAAGAGGCAGTTCCGACTGCGTTTACAGTTTAGGCGTTTCGCATTCTGACTGACCAAACTAAAAATTAGCAATCTGATTGGCTAAACTTATAAGCGGAAAAACCCGAAATGACACAAACCAGTTTTCAGCAGATTTTGATTTGCTGATCGACCGAAAACCAGCTAAACGCGTTTATCCAGTGTCGCTTTTCAAGTTTGTTAAGCTTCCGTTTGAAACTAGTTTGTGTTCGGTATTAAAACAGTTCTATAGCTGTATAAGCATGGTATTTCAGTGTGTGTTTACACTCATTCACATGCTCGTAATTTACATGCCAGACATTTTTAGCGAAATTTAGTGAAAACAACTTGTTTAATTTTCTGTAAGACAAACACGATTGCAGTTATGTTACGAAGAACCATGAAGGTAGTTCAGAGGGGATTAAAAACGATACTATGGCAGGAACTAATTTCGCTGTCTGCTGTACAGGTAGTTTGCGTATTGAGTACACAACTCGTCATAGAAACATTCCAAGCCGAATGTATGATTGGTGACCATGACATCGTCTTGTGGAATAAAGACTACTCTGGATGCATCGATGAATGTCGCGTGCCAAATGTGAGACAATTAACGTACATGTGAGACTGAGAATGTGTCGAATGCATATGCAGGATACTGGCACATTAATGCCATATGATGATGAAACAGGATTCCTGTTTTTGGAGTAAAAAATTGGAAGCATGTTATACTAAATCTTCTGTAGAAAAAGCGTCCACACAACCCAAAATGATCGATACATATATAAAGTGTACGGTCCCTGAACAAGAATATGGCCATAGGGGTAGACATGTTAAATGTTCTTACACATAGTTATGTTGTGCCCAAACCCCAGCCCACATTGTTGTAGCCTTGTTTTCTGATGGTATATACTAGCTATAAATTTATTATTCTCTGAAAAATCGAATATTCGAGCTGCGCTGTTCTCCGACAGCTCTTGTTACCTTGTCTACTGGCATATCTAAGTTCGGGATTGATATCGGGATTGAGACCATTTATCAGCCAATTTCTGTTTTCCCTTCAGTCCGACATTGCCCGCCTAATCAATCGGTCTCCTACTTCAAATTTGGACTCTCGGACCTTCTTGTCGTACTGAGCCTTGTTTCTATCATGGCTATTGCTCGATTCTCTCGCCGCTGTTGTGTAAGCGAATTGGAGACGCCAGAAACCACAAGTCTCTGTATGCACGACAAATGGTTTAGTATATAATATATATAGTCAGCATATGCCAAGATGGGAGTAGAGGTCAGTTTGTCTATGAGAGTAGCAAAGGCCGTCTCTTGGGCATCGACCCAAGTCCAAATAGCTACCGGTTTCTTCTTGGACTTGTTCTTTCGAGACGCCATGGTCATGCCATGACCTTCTAATAGAGCATTTAATGGTTGTGATGTTTGCGAAAAGTTCTCGACAAAGCGGCGATAGTACCCGCGAACCCTAAAAACTGACGTAGCTCTTTAATGTTTTTGGGCTTTTGCCAAGATCTAATCGCAGACGCGTTCTCTGGGTCAGTCTGTATACCTTCCTCAGATATAACATGACGCAGATAAACAACTGAGGACACGAACAGTTCAAATTTAGAAGTTTTAGCTTAAGACCGTGCTGGTGTAAGCGTGCAAACACTGCCTCTAAACGTTTCATATGTTCAACAAACGTCTTGAAAAAATTAGGATGCCATCTATGAAAATGAGACACTCTTTGAGGTGCATTTCTCCGATACATTTTTTCCGTCAGACGCTGAAATGTAGCCACAGCGTTACACAAACCAAAACGCATGCGGTTCGCTTCATCAAAGCCTAGCGGACCAACCGAGAATGCTGTATATTGTTTGTGATCTTCCTCCATCTCGACGACCTGCCAATAGCCAGATCTTAGGTCGAGCTTGGAGAAAAACTTGGCCCCTTGCAAGATATCTACAGTATCACTGAACCGCGGAATAATGTAAGCATATTTAAGGGTCTTTGCATTGAGGGTCCTGTAATATATACAGAAACGTAAGCTATTGTCCCGTTCCCGGACTAACACAACATTAGAGGACTATTGACTGTCCGATTATCTGATCGCACCTGCATCTAACATATCTTTAATATGATGACGCACCTCCTCACACACTCCCGGTGGTAATGTACTCTATGACTGTTTAAAGGGCTTCTCCTCATCAAGCACTATCTTATGTTTTACTAGATCACTTTTCCCTAAATCTGTGGGACCTTTTGTAAACATGATTTCTCACGTGCCCAATACTTGTCTTTTATAAACTTCGTAAGATTCTTGGTCATGATCACTTTCATACTATCTTTGTTAAACGTGTTAAAAAGTTTATCAAAAGAGGTTATGACCCTATCATTTTGCAACGTACTGCATGCTTGGTGGTGGACCCTTTTACAGTCCGCCACTATGCTTTCCTCTTTAATAATACGATGCCGGACAGGCTGTGGACCCTATGATGACGCCTACCTAAATCCCATTGGGACGGTGGCGTTTGATGTTTGTCTATGATCTTTCTTGTCGTGCCCTTAATGGTTTAATCTCGTGTTGCTCTGGCTTCTGCCAAGTCAATGAGTACCTTTCTTGTGGCTTTCTAGGCTATTGTTTTTTTTGTATTATATTTACACGAGCATATTTGTGTTTTACCTATATTGCCTATTGATTCTGCCTTGTTGATTAGAGATAAGATCATGGCGGGGATTTCTTTTATTTACACTGTCCTGTTTTAATGGGATGACAGTAGGGTAAGTGTGAGGTTTAGTGCACCCTAGAACCGGTTTAAACCCCTACTGGCCTACTTTGCCACTGACCGTTCCAAGGCGGTAGCCTATTGTCAAAAGAAATATAAAAAGATCGGACTGGGAAAGTAGCATTCAAGGAGGACAGTCAACCACAAAACACAGAAACAAATAAGCAAGCAGACAAACAAGAAGGCAAAATCAATAATAAATGCAAACGACATCACAAACACAAAATGGTTGACAATAGGGCTATCGTCTTGGATCGGTCAGTGGCAAAGTAGGCCAACCCTTTTGTGTTTGTGATGTCGTTTTCTTTTATTATTACTTTTGACTTCTTGTTTGTCTGTTTGCGTGTTTGTTTCTGTGTTTTGTAGTTGACTGTCCTCCTCGAATGCTACTTTCCCTGTCCGATCTTTTTATATTTTTCTATGCAATTGATCTGAATTCAGATTTTCAAGGTCAATCTTCACCTTCAGATCATCCAGAGGAGAATGTTCACTGATCTCCTTGGACATGCTGGACAGAGACTCTGAAGCTAAGTTGTCAACGACTTTAACCTCACTTATGAGACGTATATCAGACTTGGGTCTCATTGTCACACATTTGGCCGACATATTGCAACGTTTAACATGAACATTGGAACATGATCCCTGTTGATCAATCTTGATCACTCTTGGACAATCTGTTAACTGTTTACAGTTTTTCAAGTTTTCTGTAACCACTTCTGTTTACATCAGCGTCAACATTGCGGGCAATACCATTTATAGTAATGGAAACCATTATGGATATGGCGCAACGCAGACAGTATGCGTATTGGTAGTCATGACTGTAACTGTCTTACATTTAATACTATCAATGGCAATTTTCAATGATACTGGAATTGTATCTGTTTGAGGATTATCAATTATATCTACACACTCGAATAGCATTTTGTTCCTATAATTTCAGGACAGGAACCGTTCGATGCAGAATCCGGTACCACTAAAATAAGGACACTGAGTTTAAAATCAGATAAAAACGGCATTAAATAGGATACTCAATATATCCCAAATAACTCAGTAACTAACTATCCGCAATGGCCACTTTAAGACCGAGTGACTCGAGAGAGTTGTCACTAGCTTATCACTAAGTGACAGATAAAAAGTATTCGACAAAGTAGAAATCATGGACCCACTGTCGATAAGCGCAGAGACAGGAACATTGTCAAAGTAAACAATGCTAGTATTGGAAAAACAAACCAAAGGCTGGTATAATATATTTTAGCCTTTAGAATGGGAAGGTCTCTGTATGACCATCTACAGAGGCGCTTAATATTTTGGCTGTGGCGCTCCCCTGCCAAAAGTCTGACCTCGGTTGTTGTTTCCTCGGTTGTTGCTTCCTCGGTTGCTGTACTGGCCTCTATTGTTGTACTGGCATCGGTTGTTGTTACCGCAGTTGTTGTTGTTGTTGTTATGGCCTTGGTTGTTGCTATAATACTGCCCTCTGTTAAACTCTTGCAGTTCCCGGAGGACGAGAGACTGTTCCTGTAGCTGTTTAACAACTGAGTTGATCTGATATCCTTATCTTTCCTCGGTTTGTTGGATCTTCAAGGTGAAATCTCTCTCCAACTAATGTCTATCCTCGCTACTCTCTACCATGGGCTGATGGTATACTTTCTTTGTTTGAAGTGGGCCAGTGTCCTTCGGTAAGTTCAGCTGCTCGACAACAATCCTGACCTCCCGCAGTAATTCATCATAGTTGTTGATGGAGTCAAACTTATGGCGGGTGTGACTCTTAAGGAGTTCACTTCGAAGTGAGGATCAGAACTTCTGCCTGAGGAGGTCATCCTTATCCACTTCTCTAACGTGGCCATGTTCAATCGCAGTCTAGAGGAGTATATCCAGCCTACAACCGAACGTAGTAACCGACTCCCCTTCCCTCTGAAAAGAATTAAAAAACTCCTGCATAATCATGCCCTGAGTCGACATATCCCCAAAGGCAGTATCCAGGCGCTTCAGTATCACTTCAATGGTTGCTCCCTCACCTAAAGCGGTGGAATCCAGGCGTAAAATGAGGCGTAATATGCAAATGAGTAAGCCTGGTCAATAACCAGGCATTGACCAGGCGTAAATAATAAATAGACGTAAAATGTGGCGCAATCCAGCCGTAAAATGCAAATGAGACTCAGCCTGGAAAAACGACAACAAGAGGTCAATGACCTTGAAGCGCTAAATATGTCAAGTAGTTTCAAAGCAGTAGTCGCTACAAGTTTTTAGAATATGAGTCTATGTAAACAAAGATGGCAACTGGCAGCCATGTTTAATGTTAAATCAAAAACAATTTCGACAAGGACCAACATCATGTTATGTTGATCATTTTAGAAATAGTCCCATATCAATATCACTTATTTTTCACAAATATTTCGCTACAAACTTGTTTTTAAAATATCTATTTTTAGCTGTGGTGGCCATCTTGAATTTCTCGCCAATCTGAGATTTTCCTAGGATAAACTAGACATCAAGAGCAACATTCCTGCGAAGTTTCATGAAAATCCATCAAGTTGTTTCAGAGTAGTCGCTACAAATGTTTACTACATAAACTCTATGTAATCAAAGATGGCCGCTGTCGGCCGTGTTTAATGTTGAATAGAAATAATTTCGACAAGGATCAACATCATGTCATGTGAGCAAAGTGAGCGACATGAGCAATCAGGTTTATTTTTTACCCTTTCAAATGCATACAAAATTGCTGGCGAGTTTGCCATTAAAACACAAATGCCCCTTTTATATACAAACATGGCCTGCAGATACCAGTAATAACAGGAGGACCGCAAGCGATACACAGAGAATAGACGAAACAATGCCCTATCGCTTAAGCTCAATATAATTATATAACTTATTCTTTATAAATGAGGTAGAAATTATTTTATATCTCATATTGTATGACGGTCCGTCATTACCAATTGGTCATGCAGACATTTTTTTTCACGATCACGATGGGGCATATACATGGTTCCCAGCGAATAGATTATCGTCTAGAATGGATAATATTAAAGACTTCTGAGGTCTTCGACACCACCATTAAAACTGAAACAGTTTCAAACCAACACATCTACATTTAACAAGGCCACTTACTTTTTCCTATACGTCAGGCCAAACAATTTAATGGTTGGTTCCGTTGACCCGACCGACCTTAGATTTTTGGGCAATTTTCACCAACGCTAAAAAAAATCTAATTTTTTGAGAAAAAGTATGAAAGTACACGAGGCATGAAAATGGTGCTTCCGGTAAGCAAGATGACGGCCTCCTCGATTTTAATCTTAGACTTAGGAATCCGTATCGAAAAAATATTATGGCATTAGAAAATTAGTTTATTTATTGAACACTAGCTATCATGATGGAGGAAGTTACAAGGTAACATGAAGCAAGACCAACTTCCAGTCAAATCTGTCACAAAAAAAAATAAAATTCCCCAATGTAACCGGAACCCCACATATTTTTTTGTTTAACCTTACGTACGCAATGAGTGCATACTACTGGACATTTACAATGAGACTATAAAAAAACATATTCTTTTACAGGTATGTATACTTGGAACTACTTAAAAGACAAGATAATAACTGTAGTTTAAAACACTTTAAACAAAAAAATTATATTTCATAATGTATATACATATATAATGTATCTTACAATTCTTTCAATTAAATTTAATTGTGCACATCATGCATTATTATTATTTATTTTTTTCACCCTAAATCATCCGAAGGCAAATATATATATTGTTAGTGATTGCATGAGCTGCTTCCACAATCCATTTACCAGTCCAGAATGCTTGTTTGATTATCAGTTCACCCAAGACCATTCATTATGATTCTTGAGGCATTGTTCATGTAGTCAACAGTCTTTTTTTTTATAAAGGTGCCTCTACAACCTTAATACATTCGGATACATTATGTAAAAACAGCAGTCCCATGGCTGTACAGCGTCATCTCCAAACAATCTTCCTTGGTGACCAGTTTGGTAGGGCCGGGCGTTATTCAATCCGAGGTACTTTAATCTATGCGCCGCAAAAGCTAATCCCTCCTCATCTGCACGTACACCATTTTTGGCCTCTCCGAGAAACCGAAATCTAAAAATAGTTTTTCATAAAACATTAAAATACATCATGTTTTCTTTTTAAGTCGATCTGCTGCCTTAAATTGTTTGTTGTTCTTAATTAAATCTTTAATAAAAAGTTTTTCCGAGATTATCGACTAGAGCGCTTTGATCACACCCTTTTGTGTGTGACTGCTGTAAGTGTCTATAATGAAATGATACCACAGGGTGATTGTTCCGAGGCATTTAAATTAGCCATCATGTTTTATGAGCTTTCCCCCTTCACAGTTAACAATGACAACAACAAATACATTTTTGGAAGCTGCAATGTTTTTGTTTGAACTATATACAAATAATCTTGGGTTAATTAGTACAAGCTTCAGCCCATTGATTCTTCTAACAGCAATTGTTTTTTTGTTAACCAATACCAATTTTTTTAATACAAAACAGTTATTATACCTTTTTACTTTGGTTGGTAAAACGTACAAAGACCCGTGGAGTATTCTCGTCTATGTCTTTGTCTTTTCATTTTTGCAGCAGCAACGTATTCAGCTTTTCCAGCCTACAGAAATATAAATGCAACCAAAATAAGAAATGTGAATATTAACTTTTAGAAAGACCGGGTTGAACGTCATCAGCAAAATGGCATATATACATACTTAACTACAGTAGTGGGGGGTGGTTGGGGGACAGTGTATTAGGCAGAAATTCAAGACTTGGGTGTGCGATTTTGCAAACAGGGTGTAAAATAATTTGGAAACACGCGCTAAAAGTAAAGACAATTCGCGTCAAGTTGATGTCTCTGGGGCAATTAATTTTTACAAATAAATTTGAAAAAGGTAGCATGTTAGCATATTTTTTTCTATATTATGTATACAAAACATAACAATACTGAGAAAGTAAAAGTTTGGAAGTGTTGTTTAGCAAAAATATTTGTTTACCCCACCCACTCCAGTCTCCACCACCCACCCACTCCACCAAATATTGGGGTGGGGCCCAAATATTGGCTGCCTTGTGTGTGTGTGGTGGGGGTGGGGGTGGTGGGTGTGCAACGTAGCTATAAGTGTAGAATCGATAAACCAAAAGTGAACAAATCATTTTCTATATGGATACACAATGTTTTGTTTTATAAAATATGTCATTCAGAACCAGTATTGTTATGACCGGAAACGGGCCGGAAAGCGCCGTCTACTTTTAAATCAAAGCAACTGAAGTCGCCGTTCTAAAACCTTTAAATATTATGCTTATAAACCAAATAGTTTACGCAAATTGTTTGAATAATAACAGTATGCATGTAATTACATGTAATGAGCATTATTCTAATACATAAATGCCTGCATATTAGCCATTTATGATCGCCGTACATTCGCGAAAACTGATGACATCGTTTTCAGCATACGACATCATCCATCTTAAAAAGAACTAATGAGCTTCTGTTTCGTTAAAGAATATATATGTATACGTATGACATTGTTTATACGCATGGCATATGTTACCTGTACACTCGAAAATACTTACGATGTTTTTCAGAACTTCTGTTTGTTGAAATTTTCGTACCGGCTTTTTTAAACTGTGACGTCACGCACTATTCCCAGGTCGATTTCCCGGTTACTTCCCGGTTAAAACAAGTTTTAAAAGAGATGGCAAGTGTATTCATGTTTCCGATGTTTTAATTATTATGTCTTCCCCCAGATTGGATGTCTGTCTGTCTGTCCGTCACAATTCGTGTCTATGGTGTCCTCTCCATATCTCTTGAACTGCTTGAGGGATTTTAAAATAACTAAAGTAATGACAGAAATGTTCATCATATCGAGAAGATGTGCAGAGCGCATCTTCCAGCCACGTCCGGTCAAGGTCACACTTAGAGGTCGAAGGTCACATGCACTATATTTCATGTCCGCTCCATATCTCTTGAACCACTTGAGGGATTTTGAAATAACTTGGCACACATGTTCACCATAATGAGACGACGTGCAGAGCGCAACTCCAGCCACTTCCGTTCAAGGTCAAGGTCACACTTAGATGTCGAAGGTCATATGCACTATATTTTGTGTCTGCTCCATATCTCTTGAACCACTTGAGAGATTTTGAAATGACACAAATGTTCACCATAGTGAGACAACGTGCAGAGCGCAACTCCAGCCACTTCCGTTCAATGTCAAGGTCACACTTAGAGGTCGAAGGTCATATGCACTATATTTCGTGTCCGCTCCATATCTCTTAAATTGCTTGAGGGATTTTGAAATGACACAAATGTTCACCATAGTGAGACAACGTGCAGAGCGCAACTCCAGCCACTTCCGTTCAATGTCAAGGTCACACTTAGATGTCGAAGGTCATATGCACTATATTTCGTGTCTGCTCCATATGTCTTGAACTGCTTGAGGGATTTTGAAATAACTTGCACAAATGTTCATCATATCAAGACGATGTCCAGAGCGCAACTTCATATCGAGACGATGTCCAGAGCGCGTTCTCTCAGTCAGGTTGGTTTATATGCATGGTTTATATGCAATACACTGAGAGTGTAGGGGGAGACATATGTTTTTGTTAAAAAAACACCCCCGTCTAGTTGATGTATTCATTTTAACTGGCACCCTGAAATGCACAGTAGGCTAGTAGTTTCAGAAGCAGTTTTTTCCTTAGTCCGATAGAATACTTTCAAATGTACGAGTACTCGGGTAAGGGTTAGTCAAAATGTTAAAACCCTATTATTTTAAACAAAATGAAACAAAACTAATGTATGTTTTTATTTATTTTAATTCATTTCATTCATTGATAAAATATATTGATCTGAAATTAGTTTTTCAGACTCCATTTTATTAGCGATGAAAATTCAGTCCAGTCTCCTTTTTACACTAAAGAAAAAGTCTAAGTCCAGTTTATGCCTCCTTTTTCCAGTAAAAAAGTTTACACCTCCTTGTAAACAAAGTGTCAAAAAGTTTGTCCAAATTTACGTTGAATACCTGAACATATTAAACGCAAGCGACCACATATAAGACACTGTAATAATGTATACGTATAGAACACAAAACATAAATTTAAACAGTGCCAACCTACCGTTTTGTCTATACCTGCTCTCTCTTTCTCTCTCTCAGCTGTTGAAGTGCTGTGAAATTTGTGAATAGGTTTTACAGTATAAAGGGTGCTCAAGTGATGGGTTGAAATAAGCAGGTCAAAGAACTGTCAAGTCAGTAACAACACCTTACTCAGTAACCTGGACAACCATATTATATGTGGTTATCCGATAATCTAACATAATCAAACACAATACTATATTTCACACAAGAATAAACTGACCTTCTTCTATCAATATCAACTCAACGTAAACAGAATGTAAACAAACACATATTCATGTGTTGTAGTGAAAATATGCGAAAAAGTCGCTTAGTTAAGGAGTTAGCTGGGACCAGCTAGAAAATGGGCTTATTATATATCAAATGAAAGGTAATTATGTGTACTAAACGATCCCAGCAAAATTACTTGCACAAAGTGGTACACTTTTTTTAAAATGGCGCCTGAACACCACAACCCATAAATAACAAATTTCAGCAAAATATTAGCTACCGACTAAAATTATAAGTTTCTGAGAAACGATAGCTCATTTTTCGTTAACAAATGTTTATAAACATCTTCCTACGTACGTAAAATAACTGTGAATGCTATATTTCATGTTTAACTAAAAAATATTTCTTAAATATAAGGAATAAGACTATACTTAAAAATGTCGATTTTTTTTTTAAAATAGGACAATTATATTTTGTTGAATACATGTTCACGTGAAATTAATTAATCAATTCATTTTAGTTCAGTATAAAATGTAATAAAATATGTAAGAACAGATTTACTACAAAAGAAATAATATAAAACGCATAAACTTTCTCAAATTATGAAGAAACATTCCTACTCCGATTTTATAATTTAATGCTTAAACATGTATGCTACTAATCATATGAAAGTCTTATGCTGTTGTTGTTGCGTTAAAGTTACTGTTATACTGTTATATTATGCAATATATTGATACTATACATGATTTCAAATATCACACACATATTTTAAAATATGTTTGGTTATCCAAAATGATTTTAAACTGTATATAAAGGGAGATAATTAATCAATGGCGTTGTACTAATCTTATTAGTTTCTTAATGGAAATATAAATTATTCACTTTTTAATTAGCTGTACTCAATATTCTGTACAATACATACATGAACCACTCTGATTTTAATGTTGGAAAGATACTTTACTACTCCTTTTTTGCTGCGATCAAGACGGTTGTATAATTATATAAGTTTAAGAATGTACTATGCACAGCCGATCACTTGCGATGTTCACAATGCAAACCTTTTTTCCCGCAATTCAAAGAATTAATTGATTTTGTATTGTTCTTACCTTATACCTGCGTGTAAAATAGTTTACAAAAGTGTGTCCATTACCAATGGTGGATTCTGATTCACTACTGTGAATCCATTCACTTGCGAAGACAAATATAGTTTTTGCAAGGTTGCTTTTCTTCGACAGGATACAGTCTACCACCGAAAATTAGGTATATGACTTTGGCTCAAAGAAGCTAGTCAATCTTCTGAATTAATTCCGTTTCTGTGCCTGTTATAGCAAACAGGAGATGACAACAATACATTTCACACGTTATCAAGTGTGTGCTTTCAAACGAAAGATGGCAAACGACAGTACCTCTATTTTAATTCCAAGAAATAAGGAACAGTCAAGTAAAGTTTCGCATGAAAATAAGCTATACATGTATTAATAACTACAATTAGCTTTTAAAAGTCTACTACAAGACCAGTCTCACCAAGATACTTTTCGCTTTCGTAATTAATTTTGGAATTAATATCAAATACTTCACATGAGATTTCCTGAGATCTATGCCTTGCCGAAACATGTCCAACACTGCAGTTATTGATATGACATCTGATCAAAATATATATTGTTGGCCTTTTTCCAGTTCATGAGCCTAATACGATTGCGTTGTATGCTCCCATCATATATGTATACATGTCCACCATATACACGTCTATCTCTATCAAGTATTGTCAGGCAAAGACAAACATATTCAGACGATGGACCAGCAATTGATGCAGTTGCACAGCAATGGAACTCAGGTCTAAGTCCACAGAACTCCATTCACATTGTGTTCGACTAGCAGATAGGAAGGGTATTAGGTGACGCTAGTCTAATAGATTTGCTTACATACTCTAATGTATATGCTTCTTCTACAGTTGAGAGTATGTTGGCTGGAAAGAGTACCACATAAGTGTTCTTGGGCTAACACCAACATATGAAGTGCTAATGTGACGTTCTTTTTTTTCTCTTTTTTTTTTGACACGTTTTGACAGATTAGAGAGGTTCAGATAAAGCATCCATTGATTCAGCAGATGACGCAACGCAATTGAAATTGCCATATCAGGTAATATCGCCCAGGAAATCTCAAAACTTGGTGCTTACGGTTTTTTAAAGTCTGCAACATTCAAGTTCTGATTTATGTTTCTGGAAACAGTTGATGTTAACCAACATTAGGGCGGAAAGATCTGGTGATTGGATATTACATCTCGCAACGCAGGCATGTATGCTGCCTTATTTCGTCAGCACTACGCAAGACAGTTACCTGTATACCTTTTGGAAATGCTCGTAGATATACTAGAAGACATGCAAAACATTATGTTTTACAAGACTAGTTTACCTATCGACACTGCGAAAATGAAACATTTATCGGTATCTGGAGCAACAAACGACTATTTGTGACTCTAAACGTACATTTCTTCTTGCAGTTCTTGACTGATCGGTTGCGACTCTGTTTGATCATTTTATGTAATTGGAAATAAAACAATTATCAAGGTGATGAAGGTAAATAGTGCTTCTAGCTTCAAAAATAGAGTAGCAATTAAAGATGGCTCAGGCTATGACAGGGCTTTTGAAACAGGTCTTTAGCAGCCATTTTCTTAAGACCCAAAGGGACATTGTGCAGTGTTTCACCATAGTTTAGTCAAACTATGAATGAAGTTGTCGGATTAATATTTATCTGTTTAGCAAAGCTTCCACCATGATGTGAAGGCAGTTTTAAGCTCCCTATAAGACATGCATCGACTCCAGCAACACTAAGGATGAATGCCGATAATTCAAAACAAGAGCCTGAGTTCCTTGTTAGACATGGATGGGAAATTAGTGATAACGGATTGAAACAGGCGTATTTTTGGGAGAAATGGCATCAGATCTTCTCGTAACACATCCAACAACATAGTTGCAGCTGTAAACGGTCATGTTCCACAGCATCATACGTTTGCATAAGAAACAACATGTCATTCATGATCATACCCGCATTTTTTGGAAGAAATCGGATATATTGTTTTTGAAGCAGTCCGTCCGTCACTGTCAGCCCGTCCGTCACGACCTTGTGGACGGAACTACTCCTGAACAGTTCGAGATATTAAAAATCCGTTATTTCAGAAATTTTGATTAGGTCAAAAGGTTTTCATTTAAGATAAGTCTGATACTTTTGTCTCTTGATTATGAGTCTTGCTTCCAAGAGATCCCCTGTTCAGTATTTATTGACATTCACACTGGCATTTATTTAGTACTGTGTGGCGGCAGTAAAAAGACTAAAAATTAGTAGTGTTATTACTTAATGATCCTTTGGGATCATCAAGTCCAATCTTTGTTGCTTTAAAGTAGAATATCGCTTAAACCAGTGTTAGGAGGCTTGAGAGGTGTTGCACTTTACATTACCTCTCATGAACAGAATCAATAAAACCGAGTCTACTACTTGTATCTCTTGTTTTTGCTTGTTGCTTCCATCAGTAGTTATTGACCTTGACCGTCTAATTTTACAACTCATTTTTTTCTTCAAAAAAATACTTTTGGACAGAACTCCTTTCAGACCATTCGAGGTAAGAAGCTGAAAAGTTATGGGAAGCTTGTTGAAGATGAGGTTGTCACTAAAGGTCTGAAGTTTGATCTTCATCATCAAGGTCAAGGTCAGAACTTAGTGTTTTGCCTGAAAATGGCTTGTGCACGGAAATCCTTTTAGACCGCTCAAGGTAATAAGCTGAAACTGAGTATGAAGCGTGTTGAGGATGAGAGGATGTCAATGCAGTTCTGAAATTTGACCTTCACCATCAAGGTCAAGGACTGGACTTGAGGTATCATTGATATATCGAAAATACGGATGTTTTGTGATGGCTTCCATCGACTGGCTCTAGTTGAGCGGTGTAAGTGTAAATCAGACGAACACTTTTGTAACAAAGCTAACCCAAGCCCAGTACAATGATGCTATCGTAGTAGAAAATATCAAGGAGAACTTTACATTGTCATGCATAGTGAAGTGGAAATGTAACTTAAGAACAAAACATAACACTTTAGCAATGCAAAAGATTAAAATCACAATGGAAGATGTAATATGTATTCCTGTATACTGTAAAAAAGTTGCCATTGGTGAAAACATATGGACAAAGATATAGTTCACACATCATAAGTATAAAAAGTGAACTTAACCTCAAAAGAAGGTAAACAAGTCGAAAAGGAAATTCACAAATTTGAAACAAACAACAATTACAAGGATATATAGAAGAAAAGTATGTGACACTATACATATAAAAGGGTTGACACCTTGGTATCGCATTGGAACAGTTTAGGAAACTTACTATCGAATATATTCCTATGGTTATTCAAAGTGCTTGAAGGATAGACTCCGATACAAGGACAGCCCGGTTAACACTCACGTCCGACGGACGAGGCTAGAGTCTTGCCTAAGGACACCGAATTATGTTTATTCATCACATTCGACAATACAGTGTTAAGTAGATGTTAACGAAAGGAATGGATACATTGTAACATATGCACAAGTCATGGATATACGTGGAACTTCATTTAACAAAAAGGCAAATAGCAGTGGTTGTTTTCTTGACAACCATGTTGGATATAATGAAGATATAGATTACAGATGAGATAATAATTAAAAGTGCTTTTTATTTGGAATTAATAGAAGATAAGTGAGTATAAAGCAAACTAAAACACATCAACAAATGTCACACGTGTTGGTATATAAACGGTATATGCATAAAAAACAAATTAATACAGAGTGTATCAAATATGGATTATACTATGCGTAATATGATACATAGATATATTTTAAGTGAAGCCTTAAACATGCTAATACAATCGAATTGTAACTAATACTATATCTTTATGTATCTCGTTTGCTTTAAAATAAAAATGTGTTAATACGTTTTTTTTTTAAAAGTGTTTGATTTTTCTTACAATAC